>JAXCGZ010006625.1:27500-32612 GCA_037179515.1 Halocaridina rubra
TTTTGTAGGTTTGCCAGGCATTTATGTTTTTTCTCCTCCTATACCTTTTCCAGCATTTGTCTCTCCACTCCTTAGCTCTTTTACACCCATTATCGAACCATTTCTCTCTGGCATGAATTACACCTACTTTGGTGACAGGTATGCAGCAATCTACTATCTTCCCATATTTCTCACAAAAGATGTCATACATTTCTTGTACAGATTTGTTGTAAAATAAGGTTCTCCAGTCAATAAGTGCAAAAAGCTCATTCATTTTGATGTAATCTCCTTTCGGATAGTTCCTCCTCATGTCCTCAGTGCCTCTACTCTCAGGAAGAATGTCTTCAATGATATACTCCATCAACAACACACAGTGCATGCATACATATATGCACCCACCCACAAGCACACACACGTACACACATAACACACACACAGACACACACACACACTCACACACACAGACACAGACACACTGAGTCACTCACTTTAAGGAAGTTTAGAAGAGGATTTAGAGGCGAAGGCATCACATGACATTACCTAATGTTTTGTGTAAATTCGAGAGAGCTCTTAAAACCGTATTACCTGATCCTGTGGTTTCATATGTTGTTATAATCAATGTCATTCTCATATGAAATAATTTAATTATTAATTAAATACGAAAAATACTCCTGTCAACAGCGCTGAGTTAAGTTGCTAAGTAGCACAGTTGTCTTATTTAAAGTCTCATCCTGTGATAACATACCTTGGTTAATAAGTGCTAAACGTTTTTTTTTTCTTTTGAAATGACCGGTTTAGCTGTTATGAAGAAAATAAAGCAGAAACAGGTGGGTATTTCCATTGATACAAATTCGAATTTTCCTTCAAGTGGGCTTTGTTTGGCAGTTTTTTTCATCTCAAATTACCGAAGTAAAATTTTAAGTTAGGATGTGTGTTACAGAAAAGAGATGAATTGAGTAAGTAAACAGTGCTCACATGAAGATATAGAAATTCTGTGTGAAGCTTAAATATCTCTCTCTCTCTCTCTCTCTCTCTCTCTCTCTCTCTCTCTCTCTCTCTCTCTCTCTCTCTCTCTCTCTCTCTCTCTCTCTCTCTCTCTCTCTCTCTCTCTCTCTCTCTCTCGTTTTCTATATATTCTGTGAAAGGTAAGCATCAAAATGAAGCCATCTCTGTCCCTAACCCCCCCCCATCCAATTGTCGGAGGAGGGGTGACAGAGGATCCCTAGGTTATGTAGGAAGAGTGCTGTTAGGAGACTGAAGCAAAAATTCAAGGAATTGGAGGCACATTTAAATAACCTGGATGATAACATGCTGAATATAGATAGAGAAATGAAAGAGAATGACACACTTATAGAAGAAATAAGATTTTTGGAGGAAGCAAATAAAGCACAAGGGCAAGAGAAAAGAACTAGAAAAATGAATAAAAAAATAACAACCAAACATTTATTTCCATTTTGTACAATGGTTATTCTAAAAGTAATAATAACTTATAAGTAGACATGTAATTAAGCTAATATATAAGAGGGTAATACATATAGTTAAATTAAATGTAGCTTTCATAGAAAATAATAATGCTGTAATAGAAATTTTAACAATAATGTTAATAATAAAGTAGCAATAATAACACTAGATATAGTATCGTTATTATCGGCATTATTTCCATATTTGTGTTCCTTACAGTGAGAATAATTAGTTCTTAACGAGCAGCAACTATTTGTCCAAAAGAAAACTATATAGTTTGCCCTTGAAAGCTGTAAAGGAGGATGCATTTTCAAGATGCTCTGGAATATTATTCCAGAGTGTTGGCCCTTTGATAGTGATCATCTTTGAACCTGCTTCTGTGTTTGTTTTGTGAATAAAGAGCTCACTGCTCTGTCTTGTGTTGGTTCCCCTTATATCCCAGACTGTTTTTAAATCAAATAGCCAGCTAGGATAATGATGGTCCAAAATTTTTAATGCAAAAACAAAAATAGCATTAGCGACCTTGTTTTCTGCCCGCAGCCACCCAGGTTTATTGAGAGCTGGTGTGATGTGGTCATATTTTCTTATTCCTCCCAGGGCAACTCGAGCTGCAAAATTGTATTCTGTTTATCTGAGTCTTAGTGGTAGCTCCCCAAACAGTTGTGCAGTAATTAATGTGACTGACTTAGGGCTAGAGATTCAACAACAGTTATTCGAGTGGTAGTCTCTAAATTGTCTTTTATACGTGATAAGTACATTAATGTTCCTGTAACATTTTTGCATACTTTATCTATGTGGGAATAAACAACATGTAGTTATCAAAGTGAATTCCTAGGTTTTTGACTGTTTTGCTAGGTGTGATAATATTGCCGCAAAAATTAATTGTTGTGTTTTCTGGAATTTGTGCTATATGGAACCTTGCCCCAATAAACATGCATTGTGTTTTACTTTCGTTAATTAACAGCCCAATTTCTTGAAAATGGGTTTTAATTTTTGACAGAGTGTTTTCTGCTCTTAAAGTTACCTCTGGGAGATTATTAATATCACCACTAAGGAGTAGCTGAGTGTCATCTGCATATTGTACGACTAGGCAGTCAGAAATAAAAGAAGATAGATCATTTACGTAAATGGAGAAGAGGATAGGACCAAGTACTGATCCCTATGGAACACCAAATGATACATTTATTGGCATAGAGATAATGTTGTTAAGACGTATAGACTGTTTACGATTAGATAGATACTCGCTAAACTAGCTCGGATCAATATTTAAGTTAGTACATTTACTTAAAAGAATTTCATGGTTTACACTGTCGAAGGCTTTTGATAAGTCTAATAATACAAGCAGAGATATTTTTTTCATATCTATATTATTATAGATACTATTCGTAACTTTGAGCAGTGCAGTTTCCGTCTAGAGTTTCGGTCTGAAACCATATTGGTTAATAGATAATAGTCTATTTGACTCTAAATATGACATAAGTTGGAATGCAAAATTTTTTCCTAATATTTTAGAGAAAATGGGTAGCAGGGAAATGGGACGATAGTTTGTCACATCTCTGTCCCCCTTTTTATGTAGAGGTATTACATGTGATATTTTCCAAGAGCCAGGAAACTTTTTAGTAACAATGGAAGTGTTCATAATTGTTAGAATATAAAATACAATCATGGGTAGAGCATCTTTGATGAACTGAAATGGTATACAATCTGGACCATAAGAGCCAGAGTTTCTTAGACTCTTTATGGTAAGAATTAGGGTAGCACAATTGATAGGATTTATCTTGAAGTACTCCCTTGTGTTTACATTGGAAGAAGCTGGAAGGGGAAAAGAGTGAACTAGAAACCAGAATTTCTAAACAAGAAGATAACAACAAATAACTGAATGACAATCTGAATGAAGTAAATGATAGTTAATTGCTCTCTTCTGAGAGAGACGAGATTGCAGCTTGGAATGTCCAGATATAGGAAAACATTGAACAGTTTAGAAAAGAGTTTCAGGAGCTGAATACGAACATGATGCCATGAAAACTTCCTTTGCATATGCACTAAAGGGGAATGTGGCATTAAAAGAGGCTGTGACGGTGGTGGCACTGGAAAGCATACAAACGGTTGACTATAAAGCAACAGTAGTAATAATTTTTTTTTTAGCGCAGAGGTATGCAAAGCGCTGATGGAGTTAGATGAACATAAAGCTACAAGCCCTCACAATATATCCATTTATGTACTTAAGAAATGCGCTAAGTCAATATCAACGGCACTAAGTATCATATTTGAAAGTCGCTGGAAACAGGGGAGATTCCAAGATGATGGACACAAACGAACGTGGTACCTATCTTCTAAAAGGGAAGGAGGGTTACAGCCCTAATCTATAGACCTGTTTCCTTGACCAGCATAGCTTGCAAAGTTATGGAGAAACTCCTAAGGAAACATATCTCTCTTCACTTGGAATCCTTCAGCTTTTTTGTCAGTGAGACAACATGGCTTCAGAGAAGGTAGGTCAACAGTAGCAAACTTAATAGAATTTTGTAATGAAGTAAGCCGAATCTAACAGGAAAGATAGGGCTGAGTAGATTGCATATTCCTAGACTTCTAGAGAAGCATTTGGCACTGTCTCACACGGGAGACTTGCTAAGAACCTGCAAGCAATGGCGAGACTATGTGGAAATGTCTTGGAATGGATAAAAACTTGCTTAGAATGAAGAGAACAAAGGGTTAGAGTAAGAAACTCAGTGTCGAAGTGAAGAAGAGTTAGTATTGGAGTTCCGGAAACAGGGTTCAGGTTTAGGACAACATTTGTTCCTTTTGTTTGAAAATGACCTACCAGAGTCTGTACATTCATTCATGAATATGTTTGCAGATGATTTAAAGATTGTGAAGAAAGTAAGAAACGAGAACAATGTTAGAGAACTTCAGGAGGATCTAAATAGTCTGCATGAGTGGTCAGAAAAGTGGCTAATGATATTCTAGACTTCAAAATGTAAGGTAATGAGAATGGGTACAAGTTTAAAAAGGCCCAAGCTTGACTACTCATTGGCAGGAGCAGAGCTTCACGAGACAGGGAATGTGAGAGATCTAGGAGTAAACATACTGGCCGATTTGTCTCCAGAAATGCATATAAATAGCATAGTAGGGGCAGCATATGCTTTCTTAGCAAATGTAAGGTAGCCTTCAGGTACATGGACAAGGAAATGCTCAGAAATATTTATGTAACCTATGTAAGGCTAAAGCTTGAATATGCAGCCCCCTTTTGGGATCCGCACTTCAAAATACACGTAGTTAAGTTGGAAAAAGTTCAAAGACATGCCATGAAACTGGTGCCAGAAATACACAATCTCAATTATGATGAGAAGCTGAGGGAATTAGGCTTACCATCACTCGAAGCTAAAAGAATGAGAGGGAATACGATGATGGTTTTTAAATTCCTGCATGGTTATGACAGAGTGGATAGGGATCGATATTTTGATATGGCTGGCACTAGAACTAGAGGTCATAGTTTGAAGCTTCGCAAGAAAACTTCTTTGCAGGATGTAAGGAGGTACTTTTTTAGTGTAAGAGTATTTGATAATTGGAATTCGCTAAGCGAGGAGGTAGTTAATGCTAACTCAGTCCATAGTTTTAAGGACAAGTATGATAAGTATCACTAGGTACAAAGTTTGAACCGAACAGAAGACGGGA
>JAXCGZ010006626.1:0-7500 GCA_037179515.1 Halocaridina rubra
GTCATAGGGAACCTTTCTTACAACTGTAGTAGTGACAGAGGTTCAAATTTTCATCCCGAGATCTGCTTCGAAGGTACGTGTGGATGGCCGTACAGGAAGAGAATCGCTGTGACGTTGCAGGTCTCCTGCGTGGTGGTCTTAGTCAAGATCGGCCGAGGGCGGGACGAGGAAGCCGGGCTGGAAGGATTAGCGGGATGGGTCCAGTCCTTGTCCTTTTTGTTTTGCCTATCCAAGTAACGGAGATATGGCAACAAACCTGGGCCTGCAGCAAGGACAGCGAGGGAATGAAAAAAAATAGAATCCCCGAGGGAAACCGTGGAATCGCACCTAGCAAGAATTCATGAGCAAGAGACAGAGAAAACGAAAGTCGTCCTAGACAGAGAAAACGAAAGTCGTCCTAGACAGAGAAAACGAAAGTCGTCCTAGACAGAGAAATTAAAAGTCGTCCTGGACAGAGAAAACGAAAGTCGTCATAGACAGAGAAATTAAAAGTCGTCCTAAGACAGGGAGAACAGTCCTAAAAGAATAAAAGTTTTAAACTACTTTAAAAAACCATGTAATCTTGATGAAATCCCAGAAACAAGGAGATCCCCATACATGTCATAACTGTAGTGAAAAGAGAGGAAAAGAAACACAGAAATATTTTACAATATTTTAATAATACCTTTAGAAGCCACGTAAACGAGAAAGAAAAATAATCCCTATACATGTCCAAACTTTAGTGAAGAGAGAAAGAAGGTTATTTAAAAATCCCTTATTAGTTAATTAAAGTTACCCCCGTATTAGAACTGAAAAAAATGGGAAAGAATGTGTCCCCACCGTCTTTTGTGCTAAAAAAAGACAAAATATTTTTATTTTTATGTTTATTTTTTTGTTTTACTAGCTTTAAGATAATTTTAAGCGAAAAACTCAGTCTCCCTTAGATATAGTTTTGAATAAGTGCCGTTGATAAATTGTATGATTTGAACTAAGATTAATAAGTTGTTTTTCTGCTTAAATAATATTAGTGTTTTGTTTTAGCAGTATTATTATTTGAATTATGATTTAATCTTTGTGTCCATTAAGTTCTCCTATCCATTGGTCTTTGAATAGTAATATAATATAAAAGTAACAAATGTTTTGTTTGAGGATAAATTGTATGATTTGAACTAAGATTAATAAGTTGTTTTTCTGCTTAAATAATATTAGTGTTTTGTTTTAGCATCATTATTATTTGAACTATGATTTAATCTTTAGGTTCATTAAGTTTTTATATTAATTGGTCTCTGAATAGTAATTGCATATCCAGACAGTAACTGTTTCGACTTTACACACAGTAAAACATGTTTTGTTTCAGGAGTAGTTTTAAGGCCAAATTTTAAAATAAATTAATGCCCATAATAATGATAAGAGTAGAAATTATAAGATAAGGTTTCTTATAGAAATTACTATTGATGTTATGGTCTATTGCATTTTACATGTTTATACATGCTAATACTCTACTTAATTGTTTGCTAATGTTCTAAATGAGTCATAATTCTACTGTAATTAACTCAATTTTGTCTTTTAAAGAAACGAGAGAAGTAGATGAATTAATGTTTTGATTTAAACTGACTTTTGATCTTAATTAATGTTTGATATTAGTTACACACTGAAATAATACTATATATATTATGTTTGTGTAATTTGTTTAAGATTCATAGAAATAGGAATTCTTAGAAGATAGCTTAAATAATTCGGCCCCATTTCTATTGTAAACTAATGTTAGCTAGGATATGTCCAAGAGCTCCCGGAAAATTAGCCCATGCTTCGACTGAAATAAGAGATATTTCAGTTTTGGTTGGGAGGGATGTCGTATGACTTCCGTCATGCTGAAGCCAGTCCGTCATGCTGAAGCCAGAATCTGAAACTTGTAACAGATCTTGAGGGGTAACGGTTGGTCGAGGGCACAGATATTTTATTACAATGTTTGTAGAAAGTGTCAAGGAGATATATGACCGGAACCGTGAGACTTAGGATCTGGCATCGAGAAGGGCAGGAAAGGCCAGGAAGTTAACCATTTCCTAAACCTCAAGAAACATAAACCTGTGGCCCGTACGTAAGTACATGCCCTGGAGAGATGCCCAATAGCTCCTCCCCGGAAGTAGGAGGGATTCCACTTTGAACCTGGCGGTGATTGGCAGGACTAGATATCCCTTGATTTCATTGGCTTGGATGTCAAGCCACGCCCTGCCCCTGGGGGTATTTCAAGAACCACCCAGGGCAGAGACAGTTAGTTAGAGTTAGAGACCGGGCCTTGCCAGCAGCAGAGTTAAAACAGTACAGCTGAGTTAGCCTCCCCCTCTTGGGGGTAGGACTCAGGGATTAGTCGTGACAGGAACTGTAGTAATAGGAGCTCTGAGTACATAGATGTTAAAATAAGAATAAACTGTGAATAAGAAGATGTCTTTCACCAACCACGCTACCATAATTATAAGTATATATACGTAGGAGGAAAATCCCTACGTCAGTGGTGACACTCGGTGGGATAGTTAAATCCCCTACGTCAAATGGAAATTGCTCTTTTTATATGAAATCAGAAATTAGGGAGCAAGGTTTTTTTTTTTTTTAATTAGGTATTTGTTGAGAGATTTCTTCTCAATTGTTCGAAACTGATAGTAATATTTTCAAATCTTTCGTGAATATGCAACTTGTCAGTCAGTAAGTTATTTTAATAAAAGTTTGGAGAAAGTGTGCTGTAAGGTTTTACCTGAGAATAATTCAAATGAAATAATATTCTTGTTTTGTTTAATAAAAATGTCAGCGATGGTTTGCTTTCGCTAAACAAGCCTACGTTTAATCTTTCGAGTCTTTGTTTTCTCAGATTATTTCGAAAATGAAAACAATTGGTAGGTTTTCGGTTGCATTGTCTAGCCATAGTGTAGGACTTTGCCCTCATCCCGGAGTTAAATCGCTTAATCCTTGTTTAAGTCTATTTTCTTTTTGTATGTGTTTTGTTCGTTTCCACACACGTTTATTCTCGCCAACTAATATACAGTATTAGTAATTTATGCAGCCATTTGTACATACATACATACATTCATATATCAGGCTGAAGAGTAGAATCTCTGGATTCTATACATGTTGGTCAAGCATCAGAGATTGTTGTTTTAGATTCTCCACCCACGGATGGGTGGAACGGGTCATGGAGGACCCATAGGGCGGTCACCAGCCGGCACAGCCCCCCCCCCCCTCTTCGAGGAACGTACATTTTACATGGGGTTTGAAGACAATATGTTCTACTTATCTCATTTGAAGAATTGCATCGAGGGATCTTCTCTCATTGAAGTGTAAGTTTCTTCGCCAGAAATTATCTTCAACATGAAGTCCCCGTTGCCTTGGTAGACGAGCTTTCAAAGATCAACCTTCATCGTCAAGTTATTAAAGATACTTTGGCGGAAACAAATTAAAAAAAGGAAAAAAGGCGAAACCAGTGAAATTTCAATTCCAGAGATTTTTTTTTTTTTTGGCATTTTATATTTAATTTTCTTTTATGCTTGTTTCCTCATTCGTATAGGCTATGCTTACTTGTGTATTATTGCTGCTTTGTTATATTGGTATTTTTACCCTAAAATAAGGATACATATTTACGTACTCATACATATGCATATTCGTACATATACCTTACCATGTCCATAATCCTTCTTGTAAGAGCGATAGGTGGCTGAGTCAAAGCATACTGCCATTGACCAAAAAAAGTCGTTCACCCAATCCCCCACATCTCCTTTTTAGAAATGGGGTTAATGGGTCATCTGGTAAACAAGTGTGATGCTTTGACTCAGTCACTTCTTTTAGTACATGAGGATAATAACGTAATTCATGTCTGGATTGAAAATGGTAATTACTTCAAGTTAGAGGAACAACACTGTCTTGGTTCCACTATTTGTTATATTGGCATTGTTATTAAGATATAATAATTATGAATCTAAAATAAGTTGGTAAAGATTTTTCAGTCTATCTATCTGTCTGTCTACCTATCTATCTATCTATCTATTTATTTATCTATCTATCTATTTGTCTATCTATATCTATCTATCTATTTATATGTATATATATTATATATATATATATATATATATATATATATATATATATATATATATATATATAATAATAATAATAATAATAATAATAATAATAATAAACGAATTATGAAATTAGCAGAAGGGGTCTGGCCCCCCTAGAGAAATAATCCATCTTCGAACCTGAATCCTTGAATGTCAAGTTCTCTCCTTATGAATATTTAATACTCTTCACCTTCTTTCTCGTATGGGGGATATCCATAAGAGCTAAAAGAATACTCCCAACTCCATCGCGGGGTTTTCTACTCTTTACCATATAAACGGTAATTATGAGCATGCCAGTAAGTAGTTTTCGTACAGTGTTCATGATTAACTTATTTTGTAATAGTGATTCCTAGACATTTAAAAAGAAACTTATGAACATGAAAAGAATGTTGGAGAGATATAAATACACTAAGTAAACATCTAGAATCTCTAAGTTAGGGAACACCTCGAATAGTTAGATAAACGTAATGTCATATGTAAAAGCATGACATCTGTAACTGCCTTTGATCAGGAATCGAACCTACAACACTCTTTGAGAAACATCAATGTGCCTCAGGCACTGCCGACTGTACCAATGAAGGTCTAAATTTAGGTGTTAGAAACGTCTCTGTTAACTGCTAGAGCATATATATATATATATATATATATATATATATATATATATATATATATATATATATATATATATATATATTTTTTTTTTTTTAACTCATGCTACAAAATGTCTGTTTATTTTACCTTCCAATTTCCAACGTATATCATGGTTTGTTTTCGTATTTATATAAAAAGTCTGCTACATAGACATTCACAATGGTTTTATAAACACAATATCATACCTGCCTTCATGAAAAATATAAATGGCTCCTGGCCGAGATTCAATGCTACAGCTGACTGTAAAATCCACCAATGTACAGCAAGGGACTACCAACTGTACCACTGAAAATATCTTTTGAAGATGAGCAACCTCTGAGGGAGATGAAAAAATAATATACAATTTCAGTAAATTACTTTTATTCTGTCTACCTTGGCTGTTTCCCCCTTTAATTGGGGGGTAGCCGACATCAAAATAAGAAAACAATAATGGGATTACCTTACTCTATGGGCAATGACGAGGGAGCTAGCGACCATTCAGATGGCACTGCTGGAGTGCCACAGCCCATCCTCCCGGCTCTTCCACAACCTGTGTCTCTTCACAACTCCAACTCCCCTACTGCCCCTATCACAGAGCTACCTACAATTTTAGTAAATTATATTTATTACGTAAGATAAAAGGAAAAGAAAATCCTTGCGATTAACGATATCTCAGAAGTCATTGTTAAGAGCATTCATTCATCGAATCTATTGATGTAATTGATTATTGTTTTAACTTCAAACAGGAGGAGGGAGGTAAGAATACTTCCTCCGTGTTCCCTGCGTGTCGTAAAAGTCGACTAAATGGGGCAGAGCGAGGGGACTGGGAATCTCCGTCATTGTGTTTTCTTCCCGCAATGAGTCAAGGTATATTACTTTGACTCAGCCGCCCCCCTTATAAGGTTATACATACATACATTTACTTGCAGAATTCAAAAGCATTAATGATGAATTCTTTTGATGTCGTGGCATTTTGTTGAATAATTAAGAAAAATTATGATTAATTTATCTCATTAAGTGCTTATTCGTGCATAATTTTGGACCGTTTGTTTCATATGTTTTGATCTCAGATGCGTGTCGGATAATTCGAGATTCTACATATAATAGGTAAATAGATGGATTGACTGTAGTGTTACAAATATAGAAAGCCTTTAGCTCGAGAGATCAGCTGAGATAACAGTATCTTCTTTGTTCCGGTTTTACGTCACGGACTCCCTTTTCTACCAAGGGCTAGGACGGTTGCCTTCTTGCGAAGGACTTGTTTTGGCAGATGTAATCGTTACCCTGAGTGCATGCCCTTGCTAACCTCAGACCGTGACTGGGCGCGAACCCTCGACCTGCGCCTCAGAGTCGCGGACGCTACCGCTCGAGCCACGGTGACTACCAATAACAGTATCTTCTTTATCGCAGCTTTATCCCATTTTCATATGGGGTCGCTTTTACTCACTAGCCTTTTGAAGGTTAGTGTTGTATTTTGTGTGTAAAGTTGTGTTGCTGGAATCCCTTCTTGATACCATTGTTTTCCATTATTCCGTGCTTGGGACCGGCATAGAGTTGAGGGTTTACCTCCCCATTTATCGTATTAATGAGGTAATGGTATACCAGTGACTCATTAATAATAATGATAATAATAAACCTTTATTTCCATTATACAATGGGTATTTGTCAGCCGGGGCAAGCTCCAAACCCCCACTGTGGTGACCAACCACAGCAGTACCTGCCAGGAAACAGCTTATACTCTCGGTCTTGGACGGGAACAATAAGGAAAGTTAGGAGGTGTGTCCGTTCGAGCCTGTGTACATACCTGAAGCTTTATATTATATCATTATATTAATGATAATATGGAAATATTGGGAATGCCACGAGGCACCTGTAGTATGGCTCTCATATGTCTCTGAACCTGATACAAAAATTTATAATCTACATTATGACATTCAATTTTTATTCCTGAAAGGGTTTATAACTATTGGAATTTTTTTTATTCATATATATATACTCTGGGTATTCAAAGAGAACAGGCTCTAATGCCCTATTGTGACAATGAGACTGACTTATTAGGTTAAAGGTTAGGTTAGGTATAGTTTAGATAGGTAAATCTTGCTCTCATTTAAGGAACGAGTTGATAACTGAAATTTGTTTTTCTCACAAGATTTTTTTTCAGTGTATTCTAGTTTCATATCACTCTTTGGGGGTGTTAAAGTAAATATTTACCCTTTTTTCAGTGTATTTTAGTTTCATTTCACTCGTTGGGGGGTGTTAAAGTAAATATTTACCCTTTTTTCAGTGTATTCTAGTTTCATTTCACTCGTTTGGGGGTGTTATAGTAAATATTTACCCTTTTATCAATGTATTCTAGTTTATTTTCACTCGTTGGGGGGTGTTAAAGTAAATATTTATACTTTTATCCGTGTATTCTAGTTTCCTTTCTCTCGCTGGGGGGTATTAAAGTAAATATTTGCCCTTTTTTTAGTGTATTCTAGTTAAATTTCACTCGTTTGGGGGTGTTAAAGTAAATATTTACCCGTTTAGCAGTGTGTTCTAGTTTAATTTCACTCGTTTGGGGTGTTAAAGTAAATATTTGCCCTTTTATCAGTGTATTCTAGTTTCATTTCAGTCGGGGGTGTTAAAGTAAATATTTACCTTTTTTTCCAGTGTATTCTAGTTTCATTTCACTTGTTGGGGGGTGTTAAAGTAAATATTTACCCAAGATTTAATAATGTCGTTGTTGTGTTTTCATTATTGTCAGTTATATAGTGTATGCTTAGTGAACTTGATACTCAAATAG
>JAXCGZ010006626.1:12500-27500 GCA_037179515.1 Halocaridina rubra
GGTTCGCGCCCCGTCACGGTCTGAGGTTAGCAAGGGCATGCACTCAGTGTAACGATTACATCTACCAAAAGAAGTCCTTCGCGTGAAGGCAACCGTCCTAGCCCTTGGTAGAAAAGGGAGTCCGTGACGTAAAACCGGAACCTTTATTATTGTTATTATTATTATTATTATTATTATTATTATTATTATTATTATTATTATTATTATTATTATTATTATTATAATTATTATTATTATTATTATTATCATTATTATTATTATATGAGAAGAGCCACTTTATGGGCCATTATTGCTCATATTGAAATAGAATCCCTTGAAATTTCTATTCAACAATTGCCCCCACATATTTAAAGACTGGCATTGCATGCCAAGATAACTGCAGTGACTCTGTCTCAGAAACTGTCAATAGTTAGCTGTTTTTTTTCATATATGAAAATAGTAATGAAAAGAAGCATATATTGATCTCTTTCGAATTAGAGAATTGATCTCTGGCGTATATTCAACGGTATTACGCAACTACAAGGGCACACCTCCCTTAACGGATACTGTAAACTCTCTTGAGGCTGCTCTACATGTTCTTAATATACGTTTAAATAAAAACTTATTGATACAGGTAAACCTCAGATAAAATGTAAGAAATCGGAGAATAGGACAACAAATGATTTCCGTGTTTCCCTGCATGTCGTAAAAGTCGACTAAATTGGATTAAGCGAAGGTACTAGAAATCCCCTCTTCTGTGTTTCTTCCCGCTAAGAGTCAAGATATTTTGCTTTGACTCAGCTTTTTTCCCTTATAAGGGGGAATATGACTCTGGTATATAGATGCATAGATGAAAATATAATAATCCTTTAGCCATATATACCGATTTTGATTCATTTCACAACAAATACATGGGAATATTTAGTTCAGCGACTGAATAAGAAGAACATTGTTCACCATATGATCGCGAAAATATTGCCTCGTCAAATTGAGCGTTAGTTGTCAGAACCTCCTGGGAGTTTACAGTATAATTGATCGATGAATAGAGGAGCTATCTGAAATGAATATTTATGTATTTATTTATTTATTAATTTAATTTAATTATTCATTCATTTAATTATTCATTTACTTACTAGTGTATCTATATAGTTTTTTTATGAGTTTATATATTTCTATGTATTTATTTGTTATTTTGCTTTGACTCAGCCACCCCTTTTATAAGATGGATTATGGCTTTTTTTTTTGTAAAGATGAATAGCTTTATTCTATTTATGGAGTGATGTATTTCCTTATACATCTGCACTAATGTGCTTATTTTCCTTATTTTTTGTCTTTGGAAATATTATTTATTTCCTTAGTTGTGTCTTTGGAAATATTATTTCGGTTACTTTATACCTTAATCTCCCAATGAGTTTTCTAGATGACAGCTTAGTGAAAATCAAAGCTTTCTCTCACCAGTAATCCAGTCTTCTGCTAATCCCGTTGATGTAACTAATCATCTGCCGTTAATCCCGCTGAAGTTAACTAATCTTCTTCTAATGCTGTTGAAGTAAGTAATCTTCCCCTGCTAATCCAGTTGAAGTAATTAATCTTCTCCTAATCTCGTTGAAGTAACTAATTTTCCCCTGCTGATCCCTTTGAGGTAACTAATATTCTAATCCAGTTGAAGTAATTAGTCTTCTACTAATACTGTTGAAGTAACTAATCTGCTAATATCGCTGAAGTAACTAATCTGCTAATTCCGTTGAAGTAACTAATCGTCATATGCTAATCCCATTGAAGTAACTAATCTTCTGCTAATCCCGTTGAAGTAACTAATCTTCTTCTGCTAATCCCATTGAAGTAACTAATCGTCTTCTGCTAATCCCGTTGAAGTAACTAATCGTCTTCTGCTAATCCCATTGAAGTAACTAATCTCCTTCTGCTAATCCTGTTGAAGTAACTAATCATCCTATAGAACAATTAATCTTCTCTTAATCCCGCTGAAGTAACGTTTCCTAAAGCGTATATGATCTCATAACCTCCTCAGGCTTAGCCAGTGGAAGTCATAAAAATATAAGCCAGGGTTCTGTTAGGTTAATTAATCAACCTTCTTTATCAAAAGCTCTTAAAGGCTCTTCATGCTCAAGGCTTTCATAGGAATACTATTAGGTTCAAGTAAAGATATTGACCCTCAGTACGTTGAATGACTTCGTATATTATTAGGTTGACCCTCAGTACGTTGAATGACTTTGTATATCATTAGGTGCCCTCAGCGTTAGCCGCTTTAGGGACCCTCAACGGGCCGAGGAGGTGGCTAACCTAACCCTTAACCTAACCTAAACTAACCTAAGAATTTACGGGTATAGTTAATATAGTGGGAACAGTTATCTTTGTTACATCATATCATTATAAATAAAAGACACTGGAGGAGCAAGTTAGCACAGCTCGGTGTCAGTTTCAGGCCCATATCAATGGAGAGTGTTGGTGTGAGGAAGGGCATCCGACTGTAAAACTTTTAAGCTAAACCCAGCACTTGTTCCAAGAGGCTGGTGAGAAACAACAGCCCCATACGGACATCAGAAAAGCCGCCGATCTTATATAGTAAAGATAAATCGTTTTAAAGGCTTTGCACAATATATGATATATAAGAGATAAAAATCATAAAACGATTTAGTTTTTTTCTTGAAGGTTGTGAGTGTCTCCAAATTAGTTTTATTTTCTTTAAGGCTCTTGAAGGAATAAAGTGAGGGGTTATTTTTAATGGAGTGGAGAGATAAGAATCCTATTGATCTGAGCTTTCATTCAGTTTATTGAAGGAGCTGGAGTCTTTGATTGCGCGCTCACATACACACTCACTCACATGCACACACATGAATATACACATACACATAAATATACACACCAACAGAAGACTATTGATTGGTAGTTTATAAATTTATTGGGGTGGTGGTGAAAGGAACTACATCTTTGAGGCCTTCCCTCACTAAGTTACTCTTTAATCCCAAAGCGATTTAGGAAACCCCAAAACAGTATTTAGAGAACTTTTCTCGTCATGCACATCCCTAAGATGAAAATTATGGCCTTCTTCGCTTCTCTCTCAGTACATTAACGACTGAGCTCAGAGAGAGAGAGAGAGAGAGAGAGAGAGAGAGGAGAGAGAGAGAGAGAGAGAGAGAGTATACAACAGGTCAAGAGTGCTTGTAGTGTACATATTTGAAATGCGTATTTATACTATGACGTCACCTATTGTTCGTCTAGACGAAACTGGTCTCGAGGCATTTAAACACCAATGTATATGTTTTTGTTTGTGTGTTTAAGAGTGGGAGAGGCATAGAGAGAAATGATAATGAGATGGGTGTAAGAGATGGTAGGGAAGGAGTGAAATAAAAAGAAATACCAGAGAATGAGATGGGTGTGAATGGATATGGTGGGAGGGGGTAGAGTCAAAAGTAAGAAATCCCAAAATATCAAAAGAGTGTATAAGTGAGGAGATGAATGAGATGGATGTCGAAGATGGTGGGAGGATAAGTAAGAAATACCAGAAAAATGAGTTGGGTGTGGGATTGGATGGTGGGGGGTTAAGTCAGAAATGCCAGAGAATGAGATTAGTGTAGAAGATGGTGGGAGAATGACTAAGAAATAACAGAAAATGAAATGGGTGTGGTATTAGATGGTGGGAGGATAAGTAAGAAATACCAGAGAGTGATATTGGTGTAGGAAAATGTGGGAGGATGAGTAAGAAATACCAGAAAATAATATGGGTGTGGAGTTAGATGCTGGAAGGATAAGTAAAAAATACCAGAGAATTATATTGGAGCAGAAAAAGGTGGGAGGATGAGGAAGAAATACCAGAAAATGATATGGGTGTAGAATTAGATGGTGGGGGATAAACAGAATATACCAGAGTATGAGATGGTATAGAAGAGGAGGCAGGATGAGTAAGAAATACCAGGAAATGAGATGGGTGTGGAATTACATTGTGGGGGGGGGGAAAATATATCAGAGAATGAGATGGTGTTATAGAAGGTGGTAGGATGAGTAAGAAATACCAGAAAATGGTATTTAGATGCTGTGAGGATAAGTAAGAAACACCAGAGAATGCGATGGGTGTAGAAGATGGTAGGAGGATAAATCAGAAATATAAAAAAAATATTAATGGTGTCGAAAAAAGTGGTGTGAGGATAAGTAAGAAATGTCAAACAATGAGATAGTTGTGGAATAAAATGGTACGATGATAATAAGAAATACCAAAACATAAGATGGGTGTGGAATTAGATGGTGGGAGGATAAGTAAGAAACACCAGAATATGAGATAAGTGTGAAAGGAGATGGAAGAGAGGGAGAAGTAAGTATGAACTGTTACAGAACTTGTTCAACAGAATCATTAACATCATGACAGAGACATTAAAAGCATCACTACATGTAACAGAGAACAACTCTTGAGGCATAAGTTTTAAGAATTTTAAATATCAACTGTGTTGCCATTGAAAGGTCACATGAGAGAGAGAGAGAGAGAGAGAGAGAGAGAGAGAGAGAGAGAGAGAGAGAGAGAGAGAGAAGAGAGAGAGAGAGAGAGAGAGAGAGAGAGAGAGAGAGAGTGAGTCATAAAAGTGAAAAACATTAGTTTGAATGCCGTGTTGAATACGTTCATTTACCCTTTGTATTTGAAATAAAAATGTTCTTTTTCTTCCTTTTTTGCAGGTGAGTGGCAGTGTAATGTGCAACGCACTCTTCCATATTGTATGTGAGTATCATATCAGAACATTTTGTCATAGTAGTTGTAAAATATGCATTCTTCATCACTGTATTATACGTATTCAGGCTTGTATATGACCATAGGTTTCAATATTCCGTAATGGAAAGCAGAAATTATCAGTGAAGTGGGTTTATAAGTAGGCGAATGATCTTACAAATGTCGTTTTATGGGATATGTCAAATTTTGAAAATATGGTATGCATAAAAATACTGAAAAAATTATAGCACCTCGGAGTATCTCATATGCTAGTGAATTTTGCCATCAGATGCGTTTATGAAATCCATGTGTGTGTGTCTAGCTAACTAACAATATGGTATCCTAGGTTTACACTGTTTAAGAAATCGGGCCTTAGTCTCTTGCTTAATAGTTAAAAGATTTTTCACTCATATCAGTTGAACAGAATTCAAATTCGTCCATTGGGAATGATTTTAGAAAATCTTAAAATATTCACTTAGTGGCGTATATATAATTTGCAAGGGATAGTAGGGGCGTCTATTGTCTTCTATCCCCTACCAGGTCAGCAGACATAATTGGAACGAACACATAATGAACTCGGACGTGAGAATAGGTAAGCGTATGCCTGCCCTAAATTTCTGCACCTAAAAGATCTTACTGCATATGGTACACAAGACCAGTTATCAGAAGCTCAGTTTTCTAATTCCAACGCAACTTAGGAAACCTAAGAAGAAAGGCTCTGAGATCTGAAAACCTTACCTTTGACAATCAGTCTTTTCCATCGACCGGCGAGAGAGAGAGAGAGAGAGGAGAGGAGAGAGAGAGAGAGAGAGAGAGAGAGATTTTCTTATAAAATCTTTGATGACGCAGCTTTGGAAAACTAATGGAAAAGAATAAGTTTTATTTGTTTTTCTCCTTGAGATTTCTTGACCCCTGTGACATCTTTTAGTTTTTATTTGTTCGTTTTTCTCTCTGTCAAGAAATTATTTTGAGTCCGCGTCAGGATCATAAGGTCAAAGGTCAGTGACATTGGGTCATTATTATTGATTCAACAACAATCTCCCTTTATAGCTCATCGGATCAGGGCAAAGCACCCTGGATCTCATTCAAGTGATCCCACGTTCGATTCCCCAAGGTTGTTGGCTACGTCATCTCTCCCTTAGAACCTTCTTGGGATAAGGAGAGGGTAGTGGCATCCGTTATGTGGTTATCCTGTCCTTAGTGGACTCACTCAGTACTACTTTTAGGTGTGTCTTGTTGGTTTATCTGGGAACAGTATCTTGTGAAGGTAGAGATTCGATAGAGACAATAATACCTTTCCAAAAGCTTTCTTGTAATAAATAATTATTGAAATAACATAGTGAGGTAATTAGTTATTAAATTAATTCGAAAATAAATCAATGCATAGTTAAATCAATAAGTTACTGGGCATGCACTCAGGGTAACGATTACACCTGCCAAAACAAGTCCTTCGCAAGAAGGCAACCGTCCTAGCCCTTGGTAGAAAAGGGAGACCGTGACGTAAAACCGGAAAACTGTATGGTACTGATAGGGATAAATGTATTGAATTTTTAATTGTAGTGAAATTAGAACTTGAAGGTGATAATACAATGGAAGAACATTTTTGTTATCTTTGGTCCTACCAATTCCACGGATAGGAATAAATAAACTCGAAATGAATAATAAACTGTATAAATTATTGCATGGTGTTGATTAGAAATAATATTTTGTGTGTTCGCGCACGCGCGAGCCTCTGTTCTCAGGGTGTGTGTGTGTGTGTGTGTGTGTATGTGTTTGTGGTGTGTGTGTGTGTGTGTGTGTGTGTGTTTTTTTTTGCCGCGATCCTACCTAATGCACGGATAGGAATGAATAGATACAGGAGCAGAGGGTAATAAAATTGATTATTGTAAGGGCCGCGGTAGCTCTGTGGTAGGGCGCACGAGTCAGGAACTTACAAGCCTGTCAAACGGAGGCTCGATCCCGCCGCGTAAGGTAAGGAAGGGGATCCAGCCCTTATCTCCTAGATCCAACCTTTTGTATCCACCTCCAAATATGTGAGTTTATAGGAACGATACTTCCATATATGTCTGTTCAGTGAATTCCAAATATGTCGCCATTAGACAGCGTATCGAAGAACAGCTTTTTTAGCCTCTCTCAGGTATATTCCATGGATAGGAATGAAAAGATGCTACACTTAAGAAGTTGTTCCGGTTTTACGTCACGGACTCCCTTTTCTACCAAGGGCTAGGACGGTTGCCTTCTTGCGAAGGACTTGTTTTAGCAGATGTAATCGTTACCCTGAGTGGATGTCCTTGCTAACCTCAGATTGTGACGGGGCGCGAACCCTCGACCTGACGCCTCAGAGTCGCGGACGCTACCGCTTGAGCCACGGTGGCTACATTTTCTACACTTAAGAAGTAGACTTGATTAATTATTGCATGGTACTGATTAGGATGTAGACGATAAATTATCTATTCGGAATGAAATAAATATATTTACAGACATTAAAAGATAGATTAATAGATTATTTCTGTATGGTGTTAATAACGCTGATAGTCATGAGTATTTCTTTATGGTGAATTTGGAAAATTAAAGTCTTTAGAATATGGCAGAAGAGAATCTTTGGAACGGCGTTCCTTCCGATTCCATGGAAATGAAACTCTTCCAGTATATTAGACCCATTTACGTCAACAGCGGTGTAGGAAACGTTACGAGAGAATCGTTTCCGATATCCAAAGGAGCACCGGATAGGATATCCGAATTGCGTATCTGTTATTCATAAATTGCATTTCAGAATGCCACAATTTGACGGTATTGTGCAAATTGGAGCTCTTTCTAGAACTGCTCACGATTTGTTTGAATGCACATTATGTCTGTTTGTGCTTTTTGTGTTTGTTCGGCTTTTGTGCGTTTGTTCAGAGCCATTGTTCCTAATTCCAAGAATTTTTTTGTGTGGATAAAAGCATTTTTTTTTTAGACAGTTAATGGTTCAAAATGGTTGGCTTATTCCTTTGTATTCCAAAGTTGAATATTTTATGTTACAATTAATGCAATTATATTATCTTTATCCTGATCTTTTTCTTCTTCCATTTTTGTTCTGTGCATCATTTTTCGTAAGTCGATTATCCATTTTTTTGTATTTTTGTCCTTGTATGTCAGTATCCAATAGGTCTTCGGATAATTATCAGAAAAAATACAGGTCTTACTCATGTATGTCTTCATTTTTTTCCCCAAAGTGACGTAATCGAGGTCGAGTGATCGGTTCCCGTCCAAGATCGAGAGTTTAAGCTGTTTACGGGCAGGTTACTGCTGTGGCTGGGTACCACAGTGGGGGGGTTGGGGCTTGCCCCGGCTGACGAATACCCATTGTATAATGGAAATAAAGGTTTATATATATATATATATATATATATATATATATATATATATATATATATATATATATATATATATATATATATATATATATATATATATATATATATATATATAATTAGTATGTTCAAATAAACCTCTTACTTGTTGTTTGGGAGAAAAATAACCTCATTTTCAAACAAGGAATAATTTGAATATTCTTAATTTGTACTATTTTCGATTTAATAGTAACATATTAATTCTTTAGAAAAGGAATCATATCATCTTCTCACAAAATGAACCTTATCAAACCTCTGCGAAATGAACCTTATCAACCCCTTGCAAGATGAACCTGATCAACCAACCACTTGCAGAATGAACCCCTTTAGCAACCCATAGGAAAGACTCTGTCTAGATATTAGTTCAACGTTGTCATCAAATCTGCTGCTCTTATTGCACCTCACCTATATGGTAGTGTGTGTGTGTGTTTTAGCTGTACCATATTACTCTTATTATTACTATACAAGGAAGTTTTGCTTTTGATATGTATATATCAGCTACTCGAAGCGCAGGTTCTTGGAGATGGATATCTGAGTGTGTCACAAATATATTTTTTGCAGCTTTATATGTCCCAAGTACTCCCCACTCTAATGGGAATGGAAATAGCTAGGTTGGAACTACGGGATTAAAGCTGGTTACCCATCGTAACGCCCCGCGGCAGGATTGAATTAACTTTGGTAAGGATTGTCACTTCCCAGCTCGCATGCTCTTTTACTTTTTGCTAAGAACTTTGGTCAAGGCGGGAGGACCAATGAGGCATCGCTGTCTAATTGTTCAGAAGCGTAAAATATGGAGAAATTGGATAAATCCATTTGACCAAATATGAATGAAGAAGATTTTAATTATCTCATCTCAGGAAAGCGTTCAAAATCATTTTCATGTTGAAATGATGAATATTATAATTCTCATATATATATATATATATATATATATATATATATATATATATATATATATATATATATATATATATATATATATATATATATATATATATATATATATATATATATATCGTTTTTTTGTACAAATATTGTGTTAAATATCGTCATTTTAAATGTTATTATTAAATTAACCCAGCGTGTTTCATTCGAATGGCAATGAGTGTATATTGTTTTTTTGCTTGGCAAATCAGTTCTTTTGTGCTAAGATGGATTTAGTTTTTTAGTTCTCTTTTTTTTCCCATATAAAAAAGAGAATCGCTTCAATTACTTAAAATCAACTTTATTGGGTTCTTTCTGTCTTGAATATCGAAGCTATAGAAGAGTGAGGGTCGAAGGAGAGGTCAGTCTTTGGCCCGATTTCTTAAACTGTGTAAACCTAGGATACCCTATTGTTAGTTAGCTAGACACACACAAATGGATTTCATAAACGCATCTGACGCGGTTCTGTGTACACAAATGGATTTAATAAACGCATCTGACGCGGTTCTGTGTATGGCTAGGATCCCGTACCATCTGACACGGTTCTGTGTATGGCTAGGATCCAGTACGGGATCCTAGCCATACACAGAACCGTGTCAGATGCGTTTATGAAATCCATTTGTGTGTCTAGCTAACTAACAATAGGGTATCCTAGGTTTACAATTTTTAAGAAATCGGGCCTTTCTCTCCGTATTTCATTTTGTATATCATAAAGAATCCTTGGAGTCTAACTATACAATTCCAGTTAAGTATATTAAACAAGAAAATTAATTCCAGTCTTATGCTTATTTATTATGCAGTGAAAATACAAAGGATAGGTTCGCATGCAGAGGGACTCCTGGATTTGCGTTAATAGGAGTGCATTTGACTAATATTACATGTACAATGATTAAAACTATGTAGTTAACTTAAAAACAAAGAAATTTCATGATAAAACGCAGTTATCAATTCGAGTGTTCCCGATTTTATATACACACATTGAGTATAATAATAATAATAATAATAATAATAATAATAAATTACTACTACTACTACTACTACTACTACTACTACTACTACTACCTAATAATAATAATAATAATAATAATAATAATAATAATAATAATAATAATAATAATAATAATCATAGTTATGACAGAACAATCGAGAAACATCGAAAGGCAACACATAAAACTAGTATGGACCAAGATTAATGTAGAGTATAAAAAATCACTGAAAAAAAAATATATATATATATGCATATGAAATGAGAGCATTATTAAAGTAATGAATATAAAAGCAGATTAACAACAGTCAGGGAAATGCAATGAGGGTTGGTAAAATTCATTAATTAGAAACAGCTCATATTGTGATACCCACTGCTAGTAATTAATATTTTGAACAATGTCAATATTCTCACTTTGAAGGGACTCCGATAACATCGTCTAGCTCCTCCGATGACAGGTCCCAATACCAATACGGCTCTATAAGAAATATCGATACGACAATACCTATATTATCAGTCAAATAATATTCTGTTCTGAAGATCACTCCAGTGATATAGTATATTAGGTATGTACGTTATCTGATAATTCCAGCAGCCATACTGTTGGTAAAAATGTTTGTTTGTTTATTACTTGATTATTTTATTTTATTTTAGTAATTTATTGCGCCAAGGCGTCAGACATTACATGAGTTCATACAAATAATGCTTCAAATGGATACAAAACCAAGAATTGAACATGGTTTACAGGGAGGTGTACATATTGATAAAACATTGCTGCATACTAACACACAACTCACAGTATGGCAGCACAGAGTACATTATATGCAAAAGTAAAGCTCAGAGAAACGCAGAATGCACAAACAGAATTATACAGCAACATACAGAAAATATATGTATAATTCAATATAATTAATGGCCACCAAAGTGAGGATAACGAGCAAGAATAACATCAAGGTTGTCATCATTAAGTAAAAATGAGCAGATCTGTATTAAGTTCTCACCTCGTGGTAAATGTGTGAAGAAGTAAAGCTATGGAGCGGGAAGAGTTGAGGCACTCCTCAACGCCATCTTGCTTCTTGCTATACCTGCTTTTGCACCTATCCTCCGATCCTGCGCCGCCTCAATGCCTCTTCACTTAGGCCTCTTTTTAGAGTTAACTACGTATGGGAGAAGGGAGAACGAGGTATGACGTACGCCTACAAAGGCAAAATGGCACCTCGATTTTACAGAGCCTGGCCAAACCCTTCTCTACGTACAAGTCTGTCAAGAACTTGTCGGTAACTATTGGATAATATTCTGTCATTATGAAGTATCTCGGTTCCCAGAAATCAATCAGGTATTCTATTGTCCTTTAACATTATGGGAAAGGATACACAACTCTCCCTTCCCCCGACACAAGTTTAGACACACAATAGAAGTTACAAGAAGTTGTGAGATAACATATTTAGATAACTTCTATATATTAGGTTTCTACGTGCATGTTTTATTATTATTATTATTATTATTATTATTATTATTATTATTATTATAATTATTATTATTATTATTATTAATAATAATATTATTATTATTATTATCATCACATGTACATGTATATTTACATACGTACACACACACACACACACACACACACACACACACACACACACACACACACACACACACACACACACTTATCAAAACCTGAAATTGTGTAGATACTGTTTCATCGTTCACCCCATATTCTACTAGCGTATGTGCTGGCTTTGCTTACAATGGCATCTACACTATTGACACTTTTCCTTCCTTATGAGACAACCCCTTAATAGGTTCTAGCGAAGATATGCCTTATAAGCTACCTTGGGGAGTCAAACTAGCTACCCTATTGATATTAACCTTATGATGTACGTCTAAGTAAAGGAGGGTGTTGAATGATGTCAGATAATGAAAATATTTCAGTTTTCTGTAGAAGGAATCTTGTCTCGTGTTAAGCATTGGTGGAATTTTAAGGTTATTTGCAATCGCTATGATTGATTTTTTAACATATTTTCTGGAAAATGTTTTTTTTCTCTTCCCATCTTGCCAAGATGGGAAGATAATGTGACCAGATAATTTCTTACCATTGCAGTAATAGGTCGAATAATATCGTCCTTACTTTAGTATATTTGTATACGTAGACAGTAATTCCTTTTGTAAAGAGGATGGCCGAATCAAAGCACAAAGCTCCGAGGCTCCACGAGAGAGAGTTGCAAAAGACTAGATACCCAGTCCCTTGCTCCGCCCCATCGAGTCGATTTTTACGGCATGAAGGGGAACATGGAGGCGGTATTTTTTTTCTACCGTCCCAGGAGAAAGAAAAATAAATGCAGAGAAAGAAAGAAAGAGACGTCGAACACACACATGTAAAGAACGCCCCAAAGTTTGCGCATGCTTAGACTTCACCCAACTTAAAGCGAAAAAAAAAAGGGACGAAGAAGTAGAATATTTATTTTTAAGAGAAAAGGAGAGAATGGGTTGTCTGAGGCAGAGGGCTCTGAACGTCTCTCGCTTGTATAGAACTCGTCCATCTCCAAGCAAATAGGAAAGAAAATGCAGAGTAGGAATGGTCATAGAGGGTGCCATCCTGCATTTCCTCATGTACATATACTAGAATAGAAAATCTCTAACAGCATTCTTGGAATGATAACCAAAGCTAGTAAACAGTGCCACTATTCCAACGTAACAATGCCACACTATTTGTTGCTACTTGTAGCTATGCAGTATCGTGTTGATATGAGCGTAACTATAGAAAGGGGGGAGGGTATGCAGATAGGGTAATAACTGTTTTCATGGGGAGCTTAAGTGTTATTGCCATAGTAACTCGAGTATTTTCTTTAGACGGCTTAAGTGTTATTACCATAAAGAATGCTATCCCTTCTCCATCTGTCATATAATGTTGCATTGTTTACCAACTGATAAAGTAGAATATTCTTTTTGTTTGTTTATTAGTGGCTCTGTGGCACTAAATACTTAATATGCAGTGTCAAACTGAGAATTTTTCATGTATATGTTAATGAATACAATAATTAGTGAACATTTGTTAATATCTGTATATTATAAATCACTTTTAAATTAAATATTTGTGGAGTTACTTTTATTTTCTGTCTGTCGTTTTCCTTTGTGTGACATTACCTCATCTCTGCCTTGTCCTTAACCTTTTTCTTTTCCTTCGTCTTGGTATTTTCTCGTGCCCGGGCCTCTATTGATGAGGCCAGTTTCTGCTTGTCCCGGTGTCACACTCATAAAAAAAATATTCGAGTACGACTTTGAGCTATATAAATTGATTAAATATGAAAGGAAAATATTTTCCGAAATGTCATGCTTGTTGAACCGCCGCCGCCGCAAGTTCATCGTCGACTGAATTCGTCTTGGTTGTTGGCAACATCTTATAAGATTAATTTACAGAACCACTTCTGTGTGACGTCGTATCCTTACAGGACGAAGAAACCTCAAAACGGTCTTAATTGCCAGACAAAGAGACAACCCACCTCCCCTCCTACCACCTGGTGGCAAGACAAGTGGACGAGACACAATGACTGACAAACAAATACACACAATGATGGACACTACTGCTGGAGGGGAAGAAGGAAGGTTTTTAGGCTTAATCCTTGTAGAATAGTGAGCATTACTGGCCAGTAGTAGTAGTAGTAGTAGTAGTAGTAGCCAGTGGTCATATAGAAGGGAAGAGGGGTTGGTTTCAAGAGGAGATGTCGTCTGCAGTTCTAAGAATATTAAGTCATAAAAGATGATATTGGAAGGGTGACCATCTGTCCCCTCCGGCACCTTATTGGTTTTGGGAGTTGAGGAAGAGCAAGACAATACACTAAAAGGAACAGAGGGAATAGGGTTATGTGTGTGTTTACGCATGTACCTTACTGTATGTATGTATGTATGTATCTATATATATATATATATATATATATATATATATATATATATATATATATATATATATATATATATATATATATATATATATATATAATATATGTATATCTATGTACTGTATATTTGTAGGTATGTATGCAGGGTTTATGATGTATCCTTTATATACTTAGAACTGTATTTGCTAGTTTTCTTAGAGAAAAGCTCTTTATTCTTATTCCTACGAAATCAAGGTTTTCTTTTTTATATAAACTCATGGACCTAAGTCTTTAGAAGGTCTTTGATTTCATGGATATTTTGCATTAATTTTTCACATATTCAAAACCAGTCTATTCGACTGTAGGTACGTTTAAAGAAAAAAAAATCTTAGACCGCTTTCACACCAAAGTGGCACGTCGCACTCAGTGCCCTTTAAAACTGCACATTCGTAAAATAATTTGGGATTTAATCTCTTTAAAACTTGTCATAATATTGGATTTAAATATACAAAAGGTTTACCCCCTGTCAACACCAAGTGGATTATTCAGCAACACCATCAAAAAGTATATCTAAGGCCGCTTTCGCATCAGAGTGGCACGCCACGTGCGACGTGCCACTTTGGTGTGAAAGTGGCCTTAGATACACTTTTTGATGGTGTTGCTGAATAAGCCACTTGGTGTTGACAGGGGTAAACCTTTGTACATTTAAATCCAATATTATGACAAGTTTTAAAGAGATTAAATCCCAAATTATTTTACGAATGTGCAATTCTAAGGGGCACTGAGTAGTGTGTAGAAATACTGGAGTTTAAATCTTATTATATTAAAAGTGTGTTTAAGAGCAAAAGTCCCATGCAAAGCTTAATATACATGCATAGGAGGTCGGTTATGGAAAAAAACGGGAATATTGCACCCAGAATACTCCAAATTCGTTATACTGTTGCAGACAGAGTAATACCTTGATGCCGCACGTCTCAGATATCAGACCTTCTGTTGTGTGTTATTTTGACTTTTGCAGATAATTCTGTAATCCAGACCTGATATTTGTATCCTATATTAAGCGCTATCCAAGTCTAAAACTGTATATATTCTTGCATAAGATTGTATTGTGATGGTCTCTATGTG
>JAXCGZ010006626.1:30000-32577 GCA_037179515.1 Halocaridina rubra
TATATATATATATATATATATATATATATATATATATATATACGGAAAAGTAAGTCCTTATTTTTTATGTATTTTTACGAGCATTTTCTAGATGAACGAATATATATTTAATTTGGGAGTTGTGGTGGTCTGATAGTTAAAATACATGACTCAGGAGATAACAGGCCCACGATCGAGCCCGCAATGGGGCGTTAGGAAGGTCTTCCAGCTTTTATTCCCCACCTTATATATCTGTGTGCCCCCCCCCCCCGAATTTGAACTCTTAATTGACACAAAGAAATTAAAGCAAGAACGAGTATTTCATCATCATCATTATCGCCAGATCCTTCGATTTCTCTCGTCAGGGATCGCCACAGCATACTAATTGTCTCCATATCACCCTATCCCCTGCTTCCTCCTTTGTCACACCATACACCCTCATGTCCTCCCTCACTGTTTGTTGTTTTAGATTCTCCACCCACGGATGGGTGGAACGGGTCATGGAGGACCCATAGGACGGTCGCCAGCCGGCACAGGCCCCAAACTCCCACTGAGGTGCCCAACTACAGCAGTAACCTCCCCAGTAAACAGTTTAAACTCTCTTGCCTGGACGAGTCGCGATCCGTCGACCTCGCGAATGCGAGGCCATCACGTTACCACTGTACTAGCCAGGCGGCTAAACTTCCCTCGCTACTTACATATTTATTGAGTTTATAAATGAGTTATGTAATTGTATTTTGACTTGATGTAAAACAGTAGAATGTGGAGGTTTGTTGGAAAAAACGAGGGGGGAACTGCTGCTTTACCTATACCCATAATTTTTAGGACTCCCCATAGAGCAATCAGCGATAATGGCCCCATGCATTATTCTTTTTGTATGTACGAGGCACTCTGGCTGGTATTAACTTTATTATTTATATTTATATTTATTTGTAAAATTGTATGAATCCAGGGTTTTAAATATCATTTGTGTTTAGCTGCTTTACCTCTATAAAGTGTGTGTGTGTGTGTGTGTGTGTGTGTGTATGTATGTGTGTGTGTATATGTTGTTTGCCTGTATTTTTATGTGTATGCACTGTATATATTCCTGTTCATGGGGCAGCCCAATCCTCCCAGAACATGACTGAAAATAATGACAAAAAAGTCTAGGACGAACATTATGCAGGAATCCCTTTACTACCTCAGTTCTTTTGCTTCAGTATGTGGCCACCCTGGAGGCTTCATTGAGATACAACATCTAATGTTTAGTATGCACATACGCTTGTGATGTAATCCATCCACTGGCTGGGGGAGATAGACGGCTTCATTTGGCGCCAGTCTCAACCACGATCAATGGAGAGGATTGAGCTAGTTAGAAAAAGCGACCCTTTATAAACTTGAAAAAACTGCCAAATAAGAAAGATATACTTGTACGTATGAATACACACAATTGAATTTATTATTATTATTATTATTATTATTATTATTATTATTATTATTATTATTATTATTATTATCATTATTAATAATAATATTCTCAAGTATTCTATCTCTTATGGTCGGGATTCGAACCTGAGACCTGTACAACAGGATTATACAGCTTAGTACTCTAAGCCATAGTGCACAACGCTGTCGACATTGTTTTACAGGTTCCAGGTTTGAATCACGACAATAATAGGTAGAGTATTTGGATATATTTGAAAATGCATATACGCTTTGCATTGATATATCTATCTATCTATCTATCTATCTGTCTCTCATTATTGTTGTTGTTGTTGTTATTATTATTATGATTATTATTATTATTTTATTATTATGATTATTATTATCATTTTAGTGATAATTTTGATAACTGAAAATTAACTTTTTTAATCTAAGATAGAGGTCTTATAAAACAGACGAAATTTATAACATTTGCAGTTTCTTTCATCTTTCCGGTATGAGATAATGGACCAAACTTTTTTTGTGTTTTTCTGTTATTGAAAGACGAAAGAAAAAAAAATTTCAGTTGGCTAAAGGGAAATACGTGCCCACCCAATCTTATTTCCCTCCGGCCTTTCTTTAAAAGACCCATTTCCTACGAAAGTGGGGATGTACAAATAAGACTCAATTGCAAAGAATACAAAAGTTACAAAACTTTGCAGCACGAGTGGCTGTTGGCAATGTAAGAAAATACGAGCACATCTCTCCTGTTTTAAAAGATCTAGAATGGATAAAGATTAGAGATAAATATGTTTTTGATATATGTACCTTTGTTTTTAATATACTAAGAAACAATATTCCTGATTGCTTGTATAATTTTTCTACAGTAAGCTCAGTTACCGGGTTAACTACCCGTCAAGGGGAAGATTTATTAGTACGAAGGTCTAAAACTGATATTGGCTCAAGAGATATAAACATTCGTGGACCTCATTTATATAATCAGCTTCCCAGAGAACTAAAAAATGCTGGTTCAGTGTATACTTTTAAATATAATCTTAAGAAGTTGCTCTTAAAGGAAGATTTTACTTGTAAATTTTAATGGTACACTCATCTTTATGATTTGTTTGTTTTAGTATGTCTATATCGTACACCACAGATGTCTATCTGGAATATATATGTATCTTATTTAAATACCCA
>JAXCGZ010006627.1:0-32551 GCA_037179515.1 Halocaridina rubra
TAGTCGGTGAAATTCGTTGTTGTTTATTCCTTTCATTTGCACCATAACCGCAGGTACTGCTACGTATTGCTGTTAAGCAGGCACGACTGCCATCCCGTATTACCAGTGTTTCATGCACTGTTTTGCAACATTTTGCTGCTGTTGCACTTGATTGCGTTGCTCATTCCTTTCATTTGTACCATAACTGCAGGTACTGCCACATATTGCTGTTAAGCAGGCACGACTGCCATCCTGTATAAACAGTGTTTCATGCACTGTTTTGCAACATTTTGCTGCTATTGCACTTGATTGTATTTTGAGTCACTTTTATGGTGAGGTTTTGAGATCACTTTTACGTTTAAGTTTGAAGTGTGGTGTTGAATTTTTTTCTCTCCTTCGTGTTGTGTGGTTCTTTCGTTTTTTTCCTACTATTGTAGAGATTTGTTAGTTCTTTTTTTTAGCACTCCATCATTGACTGCTTAGGAAACAAACATGGAAACCATCAAAACATTCGATGAGGAGCGTTACCTGGACATAATGATTGCTATGGGTAAGAGATGCGCTTTTTCCCCCAAGACAGAAATTCTTCGAATGGGCTCATGTGAAGATGGTTGAACGCTGAGATAAGCTGGAGAAGAGAGCACGTGATGAGGCACAAGCACAATGTGATGAGGCATAAGCACAACATGAACATGAGCTTGCGCTTGCACAACATGATGAGGCACAAGCACAACGTGAACATGTGCTTGCGCTTGCACAATGTGGTGAGGCACAAGCACAACGTGAACATGAGCTTGCGCTTGCTCGGCTTCAAGCGGGATTCCCAGACAGTGGTCCTTCAACTGAAACTGGAAACCAGCCTCATGAGAGGCCCTCCCCAATACCGAAATACAAAGACGACGGCAGGCAACCGCTTGATACTTACATTCGCTCTTTCGAAAGTCTTACGGCAGTTAACGAAGGCACATATGCTGAGAAGAGTCGTTGGCTGCTCGCCTCCATGCCACCCCGTCTGCTCACCCTGGTCAATGAACTCGACTAAATGCAACTGAGGGACTATAAGAAAGTTAAAAGCACACTGCTGGCCTCACAGAACCTTTCACCAGCTGAGTGTCGTGCTAGGTATATTTCTGCTTTCCCATTGAAGGAGGAGAACTGTAGTACCTTTGGCAAAAGCAAGGCTCGCCTCTGTAATGATTGGTTACGGGTTGCAAAGTGTCCTCGTGAGAAGTTGTATGCGTTCTTGATGTTTGACGCAATTGCCAATGAACTTCCTCCAGATGTTGTTGCATATGTAAGGACTCAGCTTAAGGATGAGATCAACTACGAGAAAAGTTTAGCCGCTGTGGACGAGAACCTCAAGCACAACCAGCCTGGAGTACGTCTCTGTGATGTTATGAAGGCAAGAAGGTCCGATTCCAAGGTTCGTCCTCAGAGTTGTATCTCCCTCGCAGCAAGCCATGATTCTCACCGGAAAGGAGATCATAGGAACGGGAAGCACAAGGGCCCCTCGCAAAACTCACATCGTCCAGCACATCCTCCTTACACTCCTAAGCCTTATTACGGCCATGCACTCACACTCAAGAAGGATGACTCAGTAAGACCTAAGACTCAGCAGTTCAGAGGCAAGGGCCATTACTCTGCTCCTCCTTCCCAAGGTTTTCAGCCAAACTCTAAGAGCCACTACACTCCCTCTCACAGAGGTGGCCCACATAGACGTCTGGCCACTCACTCAGCCCATGTTGTGGAAACAAGACCAGAAAGGGCCACCGAGGATAACGCCGAGGAACCACCACACAAACTTGCCATTGTGAAATTCATCGAACATGATGATCTGGAAATGATCCCAAAATGCCTAGAAACCATAAATGGTGTGGAAGCTGAGATAGCCCTTGACACAGGGGCCATTGGCATACTTGTTGACGAGAGATATGTCAGGGATGAAGATTTTACTGGCAAAGTCGTTCGTGTGCAGATTGCTGAAGGAACAGCCCAAATACGACGCTGCTGTGTCATTAACCTGGATTGCAAATACTACAAGGGAAAAGCCCCGGCTGTGGCGATGATTGGGTTTATGTACCCTGTCTTGCTGGGTCGTGCACTAAACCTAGTTCCTATTTTCCAGGCCGACCGCTACCATAAGGACATTTCTCGTTATAACTTCCCTCGGGGGAAGTCACATGAAGCCATTTCAGCAGCAACTCCTGGCCTCGATGCCAAGAATTTGGACGATTCTCCGACTGACTCCGTTGAGTCTGCTGCAGTTAGTACACGTAATGTGGAACGCGGAGAGTTTCCCCCTCCTTTACCATATGATGCACCTCTAGAGCCATTGAAGTCCCATCCAGACTTTGCCAAATTGCAGCAAGACTGCCCCAGCCTCAAACGCTGGATGCAGTAGGCCACCGAGGGAAGGACCTCCACAGTGAGAGGTGGAGGCCAGATCACTTACGCCCTTGAAGATGGAGTACTTCGTAGGTATGTGACTAAAGATGGCCACACCTTTAAAAAGTTGGTGGTGCCCGCTTCGTTGAACCACCAGGCTATGTATGTGGCACACCATTTACCTCTGAGCGGACACATAGGCAAAGAAAAAACTCGGCATGTCCTTCAGAAAGCTTTTGCATGTCCAAACATGTACGCCGAGGTAGAAAGATATGTGGGCTCCTGTCCTGTCTGTCTATCCACCTCTACGGCACCGGTACCGAAAGTTCCCTTAGGGATAACTAAGCTCTCAATGGAGCCATTTTCCAAGGTCGCTATTGACATATTAGGTCCTATTAAAAAAGCTTCTTCCACGGGAAACAGTTCCTCCTGGTATATGTCGACCTGGCAACAAGGTACCCAGATGCAGTGCCACTGTCTTCTATCACAACTGAAGCAGTCGCTCATGCCCTATATAAAATCTGCTCCAGGGTTGGCTTTCCTGAGCAGGTTACTTCTGACAATGGAAGTCAGTTTACAAGTAGGCACTTTGAGGCTTTCTGTAACTTTTTAGAAATCAAGCACATTCGTACGAGTGTCTATCATGCCCAATCAAATGGAGCATGCGAATGCTATAACGGGACATTGAAGCGATGTTTGTGCAAGCTAGTGATAGGTATACCTAGGCAGTGGGACAAGTACGTCCCTGCTGCACTTTTCTCCTTCAGAGACACACCCCACGACATTACTGGATACTCGCCTTTCAAGCTGATTCATGGTCATAAGGTCAGAGGCCCAGTGGAATTCATGGCAGAATGTTGGGATTCACCTACCATCGAAGATGACGATAGGGACGTCCATGAGTATATTTTGAAGTTTTCGTCCCATCTCAAAAATGCTTGGAAAACTGCACAATTAGCCATTACGGGTCACTAGCAGACTGCCAATCTTCTCTTTGACAAGCGTGCCTGGCGTCGTGCCTGACACCCGGAGATCGAGCTCTGCTACTTCTTCCAACAGATACCCGCAAGCTAGCGGGTATCTTAACCGAGCTCAGTACTTTGAGTCCCCTTAGCAAAACAGAATCTTAACAACTCTCCATTCCCCCAACAAGATTGGTGCCCAAACAGGGGCCGGAACTGACAGACTGATTTTGATAAATTTATTTTTATTTTGTTTTTTAACATTGCACATGAAACCCGATTACCATTGGCTCGATTATTGATATGAATGAATCATAGGCTGCACACGAAAATTTTCGCCCTAGAGACGTTGCGGATCAGAAATTTTTTTTTATTTTCAAGATTAATTACAATGACTAATATTATCTTGTTTCCCATGTGGTAAACAAAATTTCAGGAAATCTACATGAGATTATGTGGTAACAAACTTAAGAAATCTTGCATGACGAGAAGACGTGTAATTTAAAATTTCATGTATTTGCGTGATAAGATTGAGTTTTAACGCATTCGTGTTTTATATATCCGCTAAAGGGTGATACTTGTTAGAAATTGTTTATATTTCCTTGGGAATTAGGAATTGGGAGTAAGCATCTTAAGAATTTTGCTTATAATTGTGTTCTATATTCAAGCATTGACTGCTCATAGATTGGAAAGAAATACTTTGGTGTCATTTATCAAACCTAGACTAAGCCTTTCATGTGTCTGAGTTGTCACTTGAAAATAAATTTTCTCATTACTAGTAGAAATGTGTAATCTGGCTGCCTAGTAAGCCGTTAGCCTATCTTTGGTGTATTTTGCATAGGATCTGTGCCCTTTTGGCAACACTCCAGAATTTTACTTACGACAGTTTATTTGTGGGTACTGCCATATACGCGCTCATACACAGGCACGACCACTATACTGTACTTGTTTGCATTCTCTGCACTGGGTGCTAGTCGGTGAAATTCGTTGTTGTTTATTCCTTTCATTTGCACCATAACCGCAGGTACTGCTACGTATTGCTGTTAAGCAGGCACGACTGCCATCCCGTATTACCAGTGTTTCATGCACTGTTTTGCAACATTTTGCTGCTGTTGCACTTGATTGCATTGCTCATTCCTTTCATTTGTACCATAACTGCAGGTACTGCCACATATTGCTGTTAAGCAGACACGACTGCCATCCTGTATAAGCAGTGTTTCATGCACTGTTTTGCAACATTTTTCTGCTATTGCACTTGATTGTATTTTGAGTCACTTTTATGGTGAGGTTTTGAGATCACTTTTACGTTTAAGTTTGAAGTGTGGTGTTGAATTTTTTTCTCTCCTTAGTGTTGTGTGGTTCTTTCGTTTTTTTCCTACTATTGTAGAGATTTGTTAGTTCTTTTTTTTAGCACTCCATCATTGACTGCTTAGGAAACAAACATGGAAACCATCAAAACATTCGATGAGGAGCGTTACCTGGACATAATGATTGCTATGGGTGAGAGATGCGGTTTTTCCCCCAAGACAGAAATTCTTCGAATGGGCTCATGTGAAGATGGTTGAACGCTGAGATAAGCTGGAGAAGAGAGCACGTGATGAGGCACAAGCACAATGTGATGAGGCACAAGCACAACATGAACATGAGCGTGCACTTGCACAACATGATGAGGCACAAGCACAACGTGAACATGTGCTTGCGCTTGCACAACGTGGTGAGGCACAAGCACAACGTGAACATGAGCTTGCGCTTGCTTGGCCTCAAGCGGGATTCCCAGACAGTGGTCCTTCAACTGAAACTGGAAACCAGCCTCATGAGAGGCCCTCCCCAATACCGAAATACAAAGACGACGGCAGGCAACCGCTTGATACTTACATTCGCTCTTTCGAAAGTCTTATGGCAGTTAACGAAGGCACATATGCTGAGAAGAGTCGTTGGCTGCTCGCCTCCATGCCACCCCGTCTGCTCACCCTGGTCAATGAACTCGACTAAATGCAACTGAGGGACTATAAGAAAGTTAAAAGCACACTCCTGGCCTCACAGAACCTTTCACCAGCTGAGTGTCGTGCTAGGTATATTTCTGCTTTCCCATTGAAGGAGGAGAACTGTAGTACCTTTGGCAAAAGCAAGGCTCGCCTCTTTAATGATTGGTTACGGGTTGCAAAGTGTCCTCGTGAGAAGTTGTATGCGTTCTTGATGTTTGACGCAATTGCCAATGAACTTCCTCCAGATGTTGTTGCATATGTAAGGACTCAGCTTAAGGATGAGATCAACTACGAGAAAAGTTTAGCCGCTGTGGACGAAAACCTCAAGCACAACCAGCCTGGAGTACGTCTCTGTGATGTTATGAAGGCAAGAAGGTCCGATTCCAAGGTTCGTCCTCAGAGTTGTATCTCCCTCGCAGCAAGCCATGATTCTCACCGGAAAGGAGATCATAGGAACGGGAAGCACAAGGGCCCCTCGCAAAACTCACATCGTCCAGCACATCCTCCTTACACTCCTAAGCCTTATTACGGCCATGCACTCACACTCAAGAAGGATGACTCAGTAAGACCTAAGACTCAGCAGTTCAGAGGCAAGGGCCATTACTCTGCTCCTCCTTCCCAAGGTTTTCAGCCAAACTCTAAGAGCCACTACACTCCCTCTCACAGAGGTGGCCCACATAGATGTCTGGCCACTCACTCAGCCCATGTTGTGGAAACAAGGCCAGAAAGGGCCACCGAGGATAACGCCGAGGAACCACCACACAAACTTGCCATTGTGAAATTCATCGAACATGATGATCTGGAAATGATCCCAAAATGCCTAGAAACCATAAATGGTGTGGAAGCTGAGATAGCCCTTGACACAGGGGCCATTGGCATACTTGTTGACGAGAGATTTGTCAGGGATGAAGATTTTACTGGCAAAGTCGTTCGTGTGCAGATTGCTGAAGGAACAGCCCAAATACGACGCTGCTGTGTCATTAACCTGGATTGCAAATACTACAAGGGAAAAGCCCCGGCTGTGGCGATGATTGGGTTTATGTACCCTGTCTTGCTGGGTCGTGCACTAAACCTAGTTCCTATTTTCCAGGCCGACCGCTACCATAAGGACATTTCTCGTTATAACTTCCCTCGGGGGAAGTCACATGAAGCCATTTCAGCAGCAACTCCTGGCCTCGATGCCAAGAATTTGGACGATTCTCCGACTGACTCCGTTGAGTCTGCTGCAGTTAGTACACGTAATGTGGAACGAGGAGAGTTTCCCCCTCCTTTACCATATGATGCACCTCTAGAGCCATTGAAGTCCCATCCAGACTTTGCCAAATTGCAGCAAGACTGCCCCAGCCTCAAACGCTGGATGCAGTAGGCCACCGAGGGAAGGACCTTCACAGTGAGAGGTGGAGGCCAGATCACTTACGCCCTTGAAGATGGAGTACTTCGTAGGTATGTGACTAAAGATGGCCACACCTTTAAAAAGTTGGTGGTGCCCGCTTCGTTGCGCCACCAGGCTATGTATGTGGCACACCATTCACCTCTGAGCGGACACATAGGCAAAGAAAAAACTCGGCATGTCCTTCAGAAAGCTTTTGCATGTCCAAACATGTACGCCGAGGTAGAAAGATATGTGGGCTCCTGTCCTGTCTGTCAATCCACCTCTACGGCACCGGTACCGAAAATTCCCTTGGGGATAACTAAGCTCTCAATGGAGCCATTTTCCAAGGTCGCTATTGACATATTAGGTCCTATTAAAAAAGCTTCTTCCACGGGGAAACAGTTCCTCCTGGTATATGTCGACCTGGCAACAAGGTACCCAGATGCAGTGCCACTGTCTTCTATCACAACTGAAGCAGTCGCTCATGCCCTATATGAAATCTGCTCCAGGGTTGGCTTTCCTGAGCAGGTCACTTCTGACAATGGAAGTCAGTTTACAAGTAGGCACTTTGAGGCTTTCTGTAACTTTTTAGAAATCAAGCACATTCGTACTAGTGTCTATCATGCCCAATCAAATGGAGCATGCGAATGCTATAACGGGACATTGAAGCGATGTTTGTGCAAGCTAGTGATAGGTATACCTAGGCAGTGGGACAAGTACGTCCCTGCTGCACTTTTCTCCTTCAGAGACACACCCCACGACACTACTGGATACTCGCCTTTCAAGCTGATTCATGGTCATAAGGTCAGAGGCCCAGTGGAATTCATGGCAGAATGTTGGGATTCACCTACCATCGAAGATGACGATAGGGACGTCCATGAGTATATTTTGAAGTTTTCGTCCCATCTCAAAAATACTTGGAAAACTGCACAATTAGCCATTAAGGGTCACTAGCAGACTGCCAATCTTCTCTTTGACAAGCGTGCCTGGCGTCGTGCCTGACAAACGGAGATCGAGCTCTGCTACTTCTTCCAACAGATACCCGCAAGCTAATGATACTCTGGAAAGGACCGTACACTGTGGTACACCGTGACCCCTGACAATTATGTGCTAAATGTTGATGGCAATAACCGGAAATACCACATAAACCAGCTGAAGCTTTATTGTGAAAACCCGGAGGCCCACAGGGATCCTGCACTGGCACTCTCAGCAACCCCTATAGATGCCCTCAGCATCAACAGAACCTCTGAGGCTGCAGCAACACAGGTGCTTCATTATAGCCACCCCTTACCTCCCATATTGGAATGCTCCACCCTTGCAGTGGAGACAGACTTACGGGAGTGGAGTTTTGCAGAAGAAGCCCCTCTGGCCGCAGCCACCGCCCTCGCAATTAAAGACATAAGCCTAGATTTTGATGATGGTAAGGATCCTGCCATTCCCACACACCGAAAGGAAAGTGTGAATAATTGCATTATTAACTCCAGACTGCAACCGAGTCAACGGGAACAGCTGAACAAGCTACTAGAGGACTATGAGAACGTCTTCAACTACCTCCCAGGCATTACCGATACCCTTGAGCATCATGTCAGATTGACTGACCCAGAGCCATTTCGGCATTCCTATGGTCTTCCCCACCAGCTGTCCGTACGGCTGAAGGAAGATCTTGATACTTGGGTCTGCCTCGGAATAGTTGAAAAGAGCATTTCGCCTTAGTGTTCGCCGTTACTGGCAGTGCGTAAGCAAGATGGCAGTCACAGGTTCTGCCTTGACTGTCGTAAGCTTAACTCCCGTACCATCTTTGATGGAGAGCCCATTGCTGACGCCGAGCATATTTTCTCGTTGCTCTCCCAAGCCCGTTACCTGTCCAAGTTGGATCTGGCTAGTGGATATTGGCAAGTCCCGCTAAGCGAGACTACCAAGCCTCTAACAGCCTTTTCCACAAGATATGGTCTATACCAGTTCAGGGTCATGCCTTTTGGTATGGTAAATGCCCCTGACTGCTTCAGCAGACTCATGAGGATAGGACTACAGGATCTCGACAATGTTTCATGCTTTATAGACGACATCCTGGTGCATTCTCAGGATTGGTCATCGCACCTCGAGACTCTCCGCAGAGTTCTCACTCGTCTGAACCAGCAAGGACTTCATTTAAAGCCTTCCAAATGTGAGATTGGCTTCACACAATTGCAGTATCTCGGCCACGTGGTTGGAGAAGGAGTTATGTCCCCTTTACATGACAGGGTACAAGCTATTAAAGATATGGAGAAACCTGCTACTGTCACTCAACTGAGATCATTCCTGGGTAGTGTCGGCTACTACCAACGGTTCATTCCACACTTTAATACTATCACTGCCCCTTTGCAGCAAATGACCTCCTCAAAGCAAGGCAAAACCTCCCCTGTCCAATGGACAGACGAAGCGGAGAGAGCATTTTTCAAGCTCCGAGAAGCATTGGCAGGTGAGCCAGAATCACAACTGGTAAACCCTGGTTTTCCATTTATCTTGCAGACCGATGCCTCAGATGAAGGCCTGGGTGCCGCGCTATTGCAAGCCCGATCAGACAACTCAGCAGAAGTAGCTCCAGTGCGATATGCAAGCCACAGGCTTCGCCCTGCAGAGCTAAATTACTCCACCGTGGAGAAGGAAGCTCTAGCTGCATATTGGGCCATAAAGAAATTTGAAGTCCATCTGTATGGCCAACATTTTACACTGAGAACCGACCACCGACCTCTCCTATATTTACAGACTGCAGACAAGCTAAATCCTCGCCTGAAAAGGTGGGCACTTTACCTGAATCTTAATTCAAATTCACTGCCCAACATGTTCATGGCAAGGATAATGAACTTGCTGATCAACTAAGTCGACGGTCGGTACCCTCAAATGAAGAATCTGGTGCTGTTAGCCTCGATTTGACTAGTCAGTAAAGATAACTTCTCTGATGTGTTGTTTATTCTTTATGTTTATCTTTTATGTCTTTAATACTGTACTGTACTTGTTTATTTTAGCGTACAAACGTTATTCCTAATGGAAGACGAATAAGATGAAGAATATTTCTTTGATCGTAGCTATATTTCCCTTTGTGGGACTCTGAAAGCCAGAACATGGCGGAAACATTTTAGTTTAGTGTTGAATAGCTGAAACTGTTTTAAATCCAGTCGCCAATGTTAATGACGACTTGTTTCAAATTTTCCATTTGAATATAATGTATTTTTTTTTTATATTATATTATTGCCTTATTGCATGTGAAGCATTCTTAAACTTAAATATTGATATTCACTGATGTCTAATTGTGATTTTAATTTTCTTTAAATTTGAATTTGATCACATTTCTTTTATGTTTTGCATGTCATTTAATGCTTTGTTTATAATAGTATGATATGTTCCAGTGGTGGATCCCATTCTTATTGTTCATTTGTTCTTTTCCATGAGAAGGATATCTCATCCCTCATAATAACACTGAAATCACTGTAACTTCCTCTGTTCTTTTTTCACCTTCTGTAGTAGAATTTTGTTAAATCAATATTCTCTAGAAAGGGCCTTTGTGACAGAGTGTTTTGCTCAAAGTCACCAGAGGCTGTTAGATGCCTTATTTGTTAATTTAGTAACTTAACTGTTATTTTTCTAACTAAAATAATAATTCCCACTTCATGACTTTTGCATATTTTGATTATTTGCAATTTATAGTTTAGCTTATAGCTAATTTTAAATATACCTTATTTACTATTCTTGTACGTGTAGAAGCATAGTCCTGATATAAAGGCTGCTCCTACCTTTCCACCTTTTCAGTGAACCTATCAGATACGTTTTCTTTATAATTTTCTTTTAATAAAATAGCTCTTGCTGATAATTTTGTTCTAAATTTGACCTTGCTGTTATGTCATTAGCCTGTCTAGATATATTTCGGTAGCTTCTTTATTATTTGAATACTTAAATTCCGTCTCCTACAATGCAAAGAACGTTCTAGAGATTGTTTACCAGTAACTTAACTTTCCATTATTATTCTCGCTTTATTTTATTTGCTTCCACTTGTTGCACCTAAATTACTGTCTCTCACTTGCATCTCTGCTATAATTGCCTGCCAGGGACCACTACTAAAGTAGTCCTTAAATGATATTAGAGCCAGTTACTGCTCTAGAAATATATCCTACAGATGACGTCACCAGGAGGGAAATTGAAGCCTCCTCATTTGGCGGCCAAACATCCCAGAGGCAGCATCTCACCTCAGCAGTCAAGTTTATTTCAAACCTTATTTATGTGGCATCTTCACAGGAATTCATCTGGCACAAACAAGGTGAAGGATAGTGTAAGGTAAAGTTCGTGGGTCAAGCAAATTGGTTTTTCAAGAATTAGTTACATTCGTTACTGGCTAAATAATACGAATTTTTTCTCAGATTCCATTCCCATGCAAACAAAATTTTGTAGATTACCTAACTGGAATCTCACTAGCCAAAGTTAATTCCTTAACCTGGAAATTACAGCTGATATACATTGCTAAGAAGTTTCTTTTCACTGAATGTGATAAACGAAAATCTCATCCTCTGAAGACTGATTATGAGCCCGTAAAAATCTATCCCTTCTCCTAACAAATTCTAATATCATTTCACCCCTTTCTATCATCATAAATAAAGTGCTTTGCGTCAAAAACTCGTGAATAAAGCTATTTACTACATAAATTGCAAATAATTAGTCATTTAACTAACGTGCTAAACTGCAAATTATTAAAAGGTAATTTTACCCTGTTGGCTTTGCAGATATTTCCTGTTAACCACAATTTAATGAATGCATACTGTATTTATCTTGCTGATTTATCATATGTTGGGGATAAAGTGTTTTGAGTTATAAGTTGCAAATACTTCAAAAGGTTGTTTTGCCACCCCACTTTTCCATTGCAAACAGTTCTTGATAACCAAAGGTGAATGAATACTGTATTTATCTCGTAGATTCTTCCTTTATCATAAATAGAGTGTTTTACCATATTAATTGCAAATCAGTAATAAGCATTGCAACTTTTGTGGTTGCCCACAATTTAAGGAATACATACAGTACTGTATTTGTCTTGCTTATTCTTCGTTTATTGTGAATACACTGTTTTCCTTTAATACCAGCAAAGAATTAATGTTTTTGTATGCTATTATGGTAGCATAAATATTTCTGGTTAGCTGTGACTAACCAATATATTTTCATTCTGTAGAATAATATTGGACACTCAGTATATGTGTGCACATGCTTTCAGTTTCCCATTATTAACAGTGTGTCATTTCTGTTTCTGCAATTGCAGTGTCCTCTATTCTACTCTGCCTGTGTGACAGGGGTAATCGTAGAGTTGAGGCCAAAGTCTTGGCATACATCTGTGGTGCCGGGAAACGAAATCGTGCTCACCACCTCCGGGATTCAAGGCAGCATTTCATAGAATTTAATTGAAAAAATTTAATTCAATTCTTTTAATGTCCTTGCATTTCCAAAATTAATCATACATACATACATATACCTTTGCTGTTTCCCCCTTTAATTGGGGGGTAGCCGACATCAAGAAAGGAAAACAACTAGGGGGATTACTTTGCTCTATGGGCAATTACGAGGGAGCTAGCGACCGTTCAGATGGCACTGCTGGAGTGCCACAGCCCATCCTCCCGGATCTTCCACAACCTGTGTCGCTTCACAACTGCCAACTCCTCCTACTGCCCCTACCACAGGGCTATCTCTGTAAGATGCAGCCCCGTGGTAACAGCAGATTCCCATCAGAGCCGCGTCACAATCGCTCGCCACTCATTCCTATTCCTAGCACGCTCGCTTGCTTCCCTCACATCCATCCTCCTATCATTCAGGGCTCTCCTTACTCCATCCATCCATCCAAACCTAGGCCTCCCTCTAGCATTTCTCCCATCAACTCTCGCATTCATCACCTTTTTCAGCAGCCTTTCATCATTCATCCTCTCCACATGGCCAAACCATCTCAGAACATTCATATCTACTCTGGCTGCAATTTTTCTCCTCAGACCCGTTCTTGCTCTCACCACTTCATTCCTAACCCTATCCAATCGAGATACACCAATCATACTCCTCAGGCATTTCATCTCAAACACATTTAGTTTCCATCTCTCACTTACTTTCATACCCCATAACTCTGATCCATACACTACAGTTGGCACAACCACTTTCTCATACAAAACTTTCTTAACATTCATTTCCAACCCTCTATTCTTCATCACTCCTTTCAATGCACCCAACACTTTACATCCTTCATTCACTCTGTGACACACATCTGCTTCCACTCCACCATCTGCAGCTATAACCGAGCCTAAATACTTAAACTGATTAACCTCCTCAATTGTCTCTCCATTCAACATAACATTCAATCCAGCACCATCCTCATCTCTTGTACACCTCATAACCTTACTCTTTCCCACATTCACTCGCAGCTTCCTTCTCTCACACACCATTCCAAAGTTGAATTCTGAGTTTCATTTAACCGAGTAGTGGTATACAGGTGGGGTGTTCAAGTTCAAATATCTGTCCTGTCTGTTTGTGAGCTCTTAACCGATCTCATTACTTTAAGTCCCCTTAGTAAAACAGAATCTTAACAACTCTCCATTCCCCCAACAGTTTTGTCAGTGAGACAACATGGCTTCCAAGAAGGTAGATCAACAGTAACAAACTTATTAGAATTTTATGGTGTGGTAAGCCAAATCTTACAGGAAGGAGAGGGCTGTGCAGATTGCATATTCCTAAACTTCCAGAAAGCATGTGACACAGTCCCACACGGGAGATTTATTAAGAAGCTGCAAGCAATGTCGAGAATAGGTGGAAATGACGGTTCAACTTTAGGGCCACTTTGTTCCTTGTATTTGTAAATGACCAACCAGAGTCTGTAAATTCATTCATGAATATGTTTGCAGATGATGCCAAGATTGTGAAGAATGAAAGAGACGAGAACAATGGTAGTGAACTTCAGAAATTCCTAAAAAGTCTGCATGAGTGGTAAAAAAAAGTGGCTAATGAATTTCAATGCTTCAAAATGTAAGGTAATAAGAATGGGTACAAGTGCAAGAAGGCCCAAGCTTGACTACTCAATGGTAAGAGCAGAACTTCAAGAGACAGAGAATGAGAGAGATCAAGGAGAAAACGTACAGGCCGATTTGTCTCCAGAAATACCTATAAATGATATAGTAAGGGCTGCATATGTTTTCTTAGCAAATGGTGACAGTCTTTAAATTCCTTCATGGTTATGATAGAGTGGATAGGGATCGATATTTTGATATGGCTGGCTCTAGAACTAGAGGTCATAGTTTGAAGCTTCGTAAGAAAACTTCTTTGCAGGATGTAAGGAAATAGTTTTTCAGTGTAAGAGTAGTTGATAATTGGAATTCACTAAGCGAGGAGGTAGTTAATGCTATCTCAATCCATAGTTTTAAGGACAGATATGATAAGTATCACTAAGTATAAAATGGAACCGATCAGGAGAAGGGAAGATACAAGCTTTGGGCTCTTTCCCGGAAAAACAATTAGGTAATCACAATTAGGTAATCACAGAAATTGAGAGAGATCTAGGAGTAAACATACTGGCAGATTTGTCTCCAGAAATACATGTAAATGGCATAGCAAGAGCAGCATATGCATTCTTAGCAAATGTAAGGGTAGCCTTCAGGCACATGGACAAGGAAATGTTCTGAATATTTATGTAACCTATGTGAGGCCAAAACTCGAATATGCAGCCCCCTTTTGGAATCCACACTTGAAAAAGCACATAGCTAAGCTTGAAAAAGTTCAAAGACATGCCACGAAACTGGTGCCAGAAATACGCAATCTCAGTTATAATGAGAGGCTGAGGGAAATAGACTTACCATCACTCGAAGCTAGAAGATTGAGGGGGGATATGGTTACAGTCTTTAAATTCCTTCATGGTTATGATAGGGTGGATAGGGATCGATTTTTTGATATGGCAGGCTCTAGAACTAGAGGTCATAGTTTGAAGCTTCATAAGAAAACTTCTTTGCAGGATGTAAGGAAATACTTTTTCAGTGTAAGAGTAGTTTATAATTGGAATTCGCTAAGCGAGGAGGTAGTTAATGCTATCTCAATCCATAGTTTTAAGGACAGGTATGATAAGTATCACTAAGTATAAAAAGGAACCGATCAGGAGACGGGAAGATACGAGCTTTGGGCTTTTTCCCGTAAACACAATTAGGTAATTACAATTAGGTAATAACATATATACATGCATGCATACATACATCAAAGACCTGCTATAAAACTGGTGCCAGAAATATGCAATCTCTGTTATAATGAGTGGCTTAGGAAATTAGACTTACCATCACTCGAAGCTAAAATAATAAGTGGGGATATGGAGACGGTTTTTAAATTCATGCATGGTTATGACAGAGTAGATAGTGATCAATATTTAGATATGGCTGGCACTAGAACTAGAGGTCATAGTATGAAGCTTTGTAAGAGAGATTTCTGCAGGATGCAAGGAAGTACTTTTTTAGTGTAAGAATAGTTGAAAATTGAAATTGCTAAGCGAGGTGGTAGTTAATGTTAACTCAGTCCATAGTATAAGTACAAGTATGATAAGTATGACTAAGTAAAATATGGATCCGACCAGGAGACGGGAGGTTACGAGTTTAGGGCTCTTTCCCGTAAGCACAATCAAGTAATTACAAATAGGTAATTACATACATGCATACACACACACAGGCACTTGGACAAGGAATTTCTTGTTGCTCGCATAAATACTGGGTCAGAGAGCATTATAATAACTGTTGTATACAACCCACCAAGGAACCAAAATAGGCTTGAAGTTTATGAGGAAAGTCATATAGGCACTATTGAAGTCATAAACTCAGTTGTTAACATGGCACGGGAAAAAAAATGTAGGATTTTGATTATGGGAGACTTTAATCATAAAGAGATAGATTGGATAAATCTTGACCCACACAGTGGTGAGGACTCATTCGGGGCAAGATTCCTAGATTGCGTACAAGGGAATTTCCTACACCAACATGTAATGGAACCAACAAGGGCCAGGGGTGGGGATGAGCCATCACTACTTGATCTAGTGTTCACAGATAATGTGTTGGATATTGAAAAAATTGAGTATGAACCACCAATTGGAAAGAGTGACCACTGTGTGTTGTTGATGGAGTATATCATTGAAGATATTCTTCCTGAGAGTAGAGGCACTGAGGACATGAGGAGGAACTATCGGAAAGGAGATTACATCAAAATGAATGAGCTTTTTGCAGTTATTGACTGGAGAACCTTATTTTACAACAAATCTGTACAAGAAATGTATGACATCTTTTGTGAGAAATATGGGAAGATAGTAGATTGCTGCATACCTGTCACCAAAGTAGGTGTAATTCATGCCAGAGAGAAATGGTTCGATAATGGGTGTAAAAGAGCTAAGGAGTGGAGAGACAAATGCTGCAAAAGGTATAGGAGGAGAAAAAACATAAATGCCTGGCAAACCTACAAAAGAGCAAGAAATGACTACCTAAGTAAAAGGAGAGAGGCAGAGAGAGATTATGAGAGGGACATCACCAGGAAGGCTAAAGAAAATCCCAAGCTTTTCCACAGCTTTATCAGAGGAAAACTGAAGGTAAAAGAACAGGTTTTAAGGCTAAAGAGAGCGGATGGAAGCATCACTGAGACGGATGAAGAGATCTGCAAAGAATTGAAAAAGGAGTTTCAGTCAGTATTTACAGTAGAAAATACCCCACCCCCTCAGATTGCAGTGATAGAAGCTCAAGGGCCGGTATTAGAGAACATCAACCTTACAGCCACAGAGGTATGCAAAGCGCTGATGGATTTAGATGTTCATAAAGCTACAGGTCCCGATGACATATCCCCTCATGTGCTTAAAAAATGCGCAAACACAATATCAGTGGCACTAAGTATCATATTTAAGGAGTCACTGGAGTCGGGGGAGATTCCAAGATGCTGGAAACAAGCAAATCTGATACCTATCTTCAAAAAGGGAAGGAGGGATATGGCTCTGAACTATAGACCTGTTTCCTTGACCAGCATAGTTTGCAAAGTTATGGAAAAACTACTAAGGAAACATATCTCTCTTCACTTGGAATCCTTCAACTTTTTGTCAGTGAGGCAACATGGCTTCAGAGAAGGTAGATCAACAGTAACAAACTTATTAAAATTTTATGATGAGGTAAGCCAAATCTTACAGGAAAGAGAGGGCTGGGCAGATTGCATATTATTAGGAAGCTGCAATCAATGGCTAGAATAGGTGGAAATGTTTTGGAATGGATAAAAACTTACTTAGAAGGAAGGGAACAGAGGGTTAGAGTAAGACACTCAGTGTCTGAATGGAGAAGAGTTAGTAGTGGAGTTCCACAGGGTTCAGTTTTAGGGCCACTTTTGTTCCTTGTATATGTAAATGACCTACCAGAGTCTGTAAATTCATTCATGAATATGTTTGCAGATGATGCATAGATTGTGAAGAAAGTAAAAAACGAGAACAATGGTAGAGAACTTCAGGAGGATCTAAATAATCTGCATGAGTGGTCAGAAAAGTGGCTAATGAAATTCAATACTTCAAAATGTAAGGTAATGAGAATGGGTACAAGTGCAAGAAGGCCCAAGCTTGACTACTCGGTGGCTGGAGTACAACTTCAAGAGACAGAAAATGAGAGAGATCTAGGAGTAAACATACTGGCAGATTTGTCTCCAGAAATACATATAAATGGCATAGTAAGGGCAGCATATGCATTCTTATCAAATGTAAGGGTAGCCTTCAGGCACATGGACAAGGAAATGTTCAGAAATATTTATGTAACCTATGTGAGGCCAAAACTCGAATATGCAGCCCCCTTTTGGAATCCGCACTTGAAAAAGCACATAGCTAAGCTTGAAAAAGTTCAAAGACATGCCACGAAACTGGTGCCAGATATACGCAATCTCAGTTATGATGAGAGGCTGAGGGAATTAGACTTACCATCACTCGAAGCTAGAAGAGTGAGGGGGGATATGGTGACAGTCTTTAAATTCCTTCATGGTTATGATAGAGTGGATAGGGATCGATATTTTGATATGGCTGGCTCTAGAACTAGAGGTCATAGTTTGAAGCTTCGTAAGAAAACTTCTTTGCAGGATGTAAGGAAATACTTTTTCAGTGTAAGAGTAGTTGATAATTGGAATTCGCTAAGCGAGGAGGTAGTTAATGCTATCTCAATCCATAGTTTTAAGGACAGGTATGATAAGTATCACTAAGTATAAAATGGAACCGATCAGGAGACGGGAAGATACGAGCTTTGGGCTCTTTCCCGTAAACACAATTAGGTAATCACGATTAGGTAATCACAAGGAAATGTTCAGAAATATTTTTGGAACCTATGTGACGCCAAAGCTTGAATATGCAGCCCCTTTTTGGAATCCACACTTGAAAAAACACGTAGTTAAGCTGGAAAAAGTTCAAAGACATAACAACTGGTGCAAGAAATTCGTAATCTCAGTTATGAGAAGAGACTGAGGGACTTAAACTTACCATCATTCGAAGTTAGAAGAATTAGAGGGGGAAATGGTTATGACAGAGTGGATAAGGATCGATATTTTGATATGGCTGGCATTAGAACTAGAGGCCGTAGTTTGAATATTCGTAAGAAAATTTATTTGCAGGATGTATGGACGTACTTTATAGTGTAAGAGTAGTTAATAATTGGAATTCGCTAAGCGAGGAGGTAGTTAATGCTGACTCAATCCATAGTTTTGAGGACAAATATGATAAGTATCACTAAGTACAAAATGGAACAGATCAGGAGATGGTAAGTAATGAGCTTGGTGCTCTTTCCAGTAAACACAATCAGGTAATTATAATAAGGTAATTACATACACTAGAACACACACTATCATCAGTTCTTTTACTTCTGAATTAGATAGACACCCCAGATTTTGTGAGTGCCTAATTTTTGTATAAATCAGGCAGGCGGGGGGAGCTTTTATTGCTTGTGATCAGCTTGATCCTGTGGCACCATATCTTTTTTTTTTTTTTTAATGATTTTAGGAAATATTCTTTTCATAACACTTAATTTAGTAGTTACAATATAAAATAAATGAAAAAACAAGCAATCTATATTGAGTTGAGGTGCCAATAAAAGAAACAAACAAGCAAACAAACAAACATTTATTTCCATTCTTATACAATGGCTATTCTTTTACAGAACTAAGAGTACACTTATAAGTAGACATGTAATTAAGCAAAAAGTGAACAGAAAATGAAGATTACCTTGAGTTAACAGATACATATAAAATTATTAAAACAATAATCATACTGTATTAAAATGTTTACAATTTAATGTTAATAATAAAGTAGTAATAGTAATACTTGATACAGGATCGTTATTATCAGCATCATCACCGTATTTGTGTTCATTACAATGAGAAAAATTAGTTCTTAACTTAGAAATCAAAGAAGGCAATATCTATTTAAAAAAAAAAAGATTAGTGTTAAGGGAAATTGCATTAAATATTTAAGTTTGATTATTGTGTGAGCATTAACTCCTTTTGCAAAAGAAAACTGTATAGTTTGCCCTTAAAAGCTGTTAAGGAGGAAGAATTTTTAAGATGCTCTCGAATATTGTTCCAGAGTGTTGGCCCTTTAATAGTGATCATCTTTGAACCTGCATCTGTGTATGTTGTCTGAATAAAGAGCTCACTACTCTGTCTTGTACTGGTTCCCTTTATATCACTGACTGTTTTGAAATTAAATATCCTTCCAGGATAATGATGGTTCAGAATATTGTATACAAAAACGTAAATAGCATAGGCGACATTGTTTTCTGCCCGCAGCCACCCATGTTTTTTGAGAGCTGGTGTGATGTGGTCATATTTTCTCATTCCTCTCATGGCAACTGGAGCTGCAAGCTTAATAAGCTTCAGTATTCTATTTATCTGAGTCTTATTGGTAGCTCCCAGTACAGTTGTGCAATAGTTAATGTGACTTAGGGCTAGAGATTCAACAACTGTTATTCGAGTGGTAGTCTCAAAATTGTCCTTTATACGTGATAAGTACAGTAGTGTTTCTGTAACCTTTTTGCATACTTTATCTATATTGGAATCAAACAACCTGTAGTTATCAAAGTTAATTCCTAGATTTTTTACTGTTTTGCTAGGAGTAATGACATTGCCGCAAAAAGTGATTGTTGCGTTTTCTGGAATTTGTGCTATAAGGTACCTTGAACCAATAAACATGCATTGTGTTTTACTTCCATTAATTAACAGCCCAATTTCTTGAAAATAGGTTTTAATTTTTGACAGAGTTTTTCTGTTCTTAAGGTTAGCTCTGGGAGATATTAATATCACCACTAAAGAGTAGCTGAGTGTCATCTGCATATTGTACAACTAGACAGTCAGAAATGAAGCAAGATAGATAATTTACATAAATGGAGAACAGGCTAGGACGAAGGACTGATCCCTGTGGAGCGCCAAATTATAAATTTTTTGGAGTAGAGATACTGCTGTTAAGACGGATAGACTGTTTGCAATAAGATAGATATTCTATAAACCAGGTCTGGTCAGTATTTAGGTTAGTACATTTATTAATAAGAATTTCATGGCTTACACTGTTGAAAGCTTTTGATAAGTCTAATAATATAAGCAGAGAGAATTTTTCGTTATCTATGTTATTCTAAATTCTATTAGTAACTTTGAGCAGTGCAGTTTCCGTCGAGAATTTCGGTCTGACACCATGTTGGTTAATAGCTAATAGTCTGTTTCTCTCTAGATATGATATTAGTTGGCATACAACAATTTTTGCTAATTATTTAGAGAAAATGGGTAGCAGGGAAATGGGACGATAGTTTGTCACATCTTCTCTGTCCTTTTCATGCAGAGGTTTTATATGTAATTTTTTTCCAAGAGTCAGGAAACGTTTTCGTAACAATGGAAGTGTTTATAATAGAATATAAGATACAATCATAGGTAGAGAATCTTTGATGAATTGAAATGGTATATCATCCGGACAATAAGAGCCAGAGTTTCTTACGGTTTTTATGGTAAGAATTAGGGTAGCACAATAAGCAGGATTGATCTTGAAGTCATCTTTTATGCTTACATTGGAAGAATTATCATTGAAATACTTACTCATGTTCAATGATTTGACATTTTCTTGCGTCTTCTCATATGTATTTTTCCCAACGTTAGCAAAATAGTTATTAAATCTTTCCGCTTTTGTCTTTCAACTCCGTAATATTTTCATAACTTTCTGGGGTAGTCTTTCCATTTGGTATCATGCTTCTTATCCCTTTCCATGTTGCTGCTGCATCATGTCTAGAGTCATTAAATTGTTTTTTGTAAAAGTTTTTTTTACTTATTTCAATGAGGGATCTGTCACGTTTCTTTTCTACTTTATAACGTTCACAGAGAGTCGTGTCATATTTATTCATTTTTAGCTCTCTTTGCATTTGATTTCTGATTTGCATTGCCACTTTGATGTCATTAGTTAGCCAGGGGGCTGAGGGGCAGGTTATTTTTCTTGATATACTGGGTGCATAACTATCTGGGCATTCACAAAAGACTTTTGTAAGAATTTCGACCTGCAAATCAGTGCTATCTGTGTTTACTATACCATTAAGTCATTTCTGTTGTTGATTAACGCTTCACAAGAGATATTGAGGAGTAATTTTTTAGGCGCCAGAATGTCTTGAAGAAAAGCTTCCTTTTGGGCTCGTTTATGTTTAGCATAGCAAAGTTGAGCTCATTATCTGCAATTGGGCAGGGAACTACGTCCCAATAGGGTATACTTTCCACTTTATTTGTTTTTATCAGATCTATCAGAGTCCTAGAATTAGGGGTTATACGGGATGGTTTTGTTACTATTTGTGTTAACTTCAGTTTGATCACCCTTTTCATTTTGATATCTGCTGAGAGCAAGTCATCATTAAACTCACCAAGTATGTATACTGGTTTATATTTGAATGTTTCCAGCAAATGACTAAATGAACTAGAAGGTGCTTTTGGATGATGGTAAACACACTCTTCACTTTTTTCTAGACCTGTGGTTATTACTGATGCACTTAAATAATTTCTAGCATAAATACAGACCCCACCCCTTGGCCATGGTCATTACGAAATATTTTGAACTCTGGGATACTCACATATTTATTTTCAGTTGTGGGTAGAAGCCAAGTTTCATTTACACAGAGGATATCTGTGTTGAGATCTTTTCTTAGCATTATTATATCCTCAAAATGAGCAAGAAAGGACTGAGCGTTCACATGCACTAATGTTACATTCATACCATGCTTCATCGTGGAGGTATCCATAGTCATATTTATAGTTAGTTCTTGGGTTTGTCCATGGTTTATTTCGACTGTGTGATACTGCTGGTAATTCATCATCATAGTATGTTCTTGGGGTATCCTTGGATCCCGGTGTCTGTACCTGTTGTTGGATGAGTAACGCTGACTTGAGTATGTGCCATAGTATGATCGGGCCTTCATAAAGTTTGTGTAAACCGAGGGGAGTTTTAATGTTAATTAGTGATTAACTTGCTCCTGTGATTGCATATCTTAGTTTAAAATTAGTTTCAAAAATACATTTCTTTTGAAATGATTAGCTTAACAGTTAAGAATAAACAACAATAAATATGAAAAGCGGTCACCTACAGTTTTCACTAAGGCGAAAATTTTTAGGCTTCAAGTTTTACCTCAGTTGCATGTTCAAGCTTTTCCACATGAAGATTTTTATTATTAAAAGGTCATAATTTAAATTTTATATTTGTACAGACAGACAAATAACATATTGGAAAGAATTTTTTAATTATTATTCAATAAAGGCTAAATTAAATCTGTGTAAAGATATTTTCTAGGGAAATATTAATTTTTGTTAGACATCCAAAATCTGGAGAGAGGTGCCAGCCGTTTTGTCAATGAACTCTCCCCCATATGAAAGTGGAAGCGGAGGTAAGGAGAGCAGCCTAAAGAAAACTGAAATATGATTTCAGGGACTTTCAGCCTTTTAAACAAATATATTAAAATATCTGGATGACAAATTTCAAACTATGAAGGAGAGAGATGAAGGAAAAATTAGGAAGTAAAGTTAAAGTGCATAACATGCTGAGAAAGAATATAGAAACTTACAGATATTGGAAAACAAGTATATAGAAGTCTTAAGAAACACCGCATACAAGAGCAAGTTGTTATGTGCTTGTTCACAAGCATTGATGATAGAGATACAAGCCATTACCATTAAGTTTTGGCAGTTAACGCCAAGTTAAGCAAATAACGCTTGGTTACATGCTAATCTTAAAAACTAGCAACAAGCAAGGGCATGCACTCAGGGTACGGATTACATCTGCCAAAACAAGTCCGTCGCAAGAATGCAACCGTCCTAGCCCTTAGTAGAAAAGGGAGTTCGTGACGTAAAACCGGAATATATATATATATATATATATATATATATATATATATATATATATATATATATATATATATATATATATATATATATATATATATATATGTATATATATATACATATATATATATATATATATATATATATATATATATATATATATATATATATATATATATATATATATATATATATATATATATATATATATATATATATATATATATATATATATATATATATAACTTAAATAAGGCTGTCCAGGACAGTTCGATGTTAAGTCTTCCTTCAGTTACGGTTCTTTTTCTATGCCTACATATACACTGAATATTCTTGGATATTCATTGCACATCTCTTATTATCCCTTCACATCTGGCAAGTCATTACACTCTCCATCTCTGTTTCTCTTTAAGTATTCTTCGTGCCCTGGCCTGACGAGGGCTATTTTATTTTTGTATTTTTTGGCCCGTCCTGGTGTCACAGTCATAAAAAAAATATATATATATCTATCTACATATATATATATATATATATATATATATATATATATATATATATATATATATATATATATATATATATCCAGTTTTACGTCACGGACTCCCTTATCAACCAAGGGCTAGGAAGGTTGCCTTCTTGCGAAGGACTTGTTTTGGCAGATGTAATCCTTACGCTGAGTGCATGCCTTTGCTAACCTCAGACCGTGGCGGGGCGCGAACCCTCGACCTGACGCCTCAGAGTCGGAGACGCTACCGACTGAGCCACGGCGACTACTTATATATATATATATATATATATATATATATATATATATATATATATATATATATATATATATATATATATATATATATATATATATATATATATATATATATATATATATATATATATATATATATATACAGAAAGCATACAAACTAAGATATCTGATAACATAGATAAAGTTATTACACCATAATTAGTTTTATTAATTTTACTAGAAACAGAAATCCATTACAAATAGTAATATTAAAAAAAAAATGAATTAAACATATCATGCCTGTAACTTTCTACACACTTCTATAAGTAACTTGGCTTTCTGATAATTCTTGATAACATCCTTAGTAATGGGATATCTGTCACACTGTCAGATGGTTTTGTGTTGTTTGGTGAATTATTTTCATTCACTGAAGGTATTGCTGTAGATTGTTGTGGTTCCTATAGTTAACTATTATCCAGTTTCAATGCAGTTGGTGGTACCAAGGGGCCCTGAAAGTTCACAGTGAAGGCATTGGTAGATTGTCATAAATCTCTTGATCCATTTTGACCTACCTATCTAAGAGTTTCCAGTCCAAGTCTCTAGTTTGATCCAAATTTCTTTTCCAAAGCAGATTGCCAACTTGAACTCTAATGTTAATGGGCGTAATTTTTCAACAATGACTCCTTTTTCTTACTAAAACAGAGTCTTATACTTCTACTGAATTATTCGCTCTTCTTTCTGAATGTGACAGAGTGTTTCGCTCCAAGTCACCACGGGTCTTTTATAGATGACTTAAATAGTTATTTTGGTTTATATTTCAATATATTTAAAATAAAATTGTTTAATATTCTTGTAAATGTAGAAAGCATGATCCCAATATAAAAATCTCCCTCCTATTTCTCTATTTTCTGCTTTTTTCTTATGTGCAATGCCGTAATCCTAGCAAGTCTGTTAGATTATATTATAAATATTTCACTTGTTGATAATTTTATTATAAATTTGACCTTGCTGATATGTCATTAGCCTGTCTAGATACATTTCAGTAGCTTCTTTACTATTTGAATTTGAAATTCCTTCTGCTTCAATGCAAAGAATGCTCTGCAGATATGGACCAATAACCTATTTTGCCCATAAGTATTTTTCATCTCTTTAGTTTGCTTCTGCTTGTTGTACCTAAAATACTGTCACTCCCTTTCATCTCTACCATAATTGCCTGCCAGGGACCACCACTAAAGTAGACCCTCGAATTTTATATGAACGAGCTACCGCTCTGAATATACACCCTACAGGCTGGCCAAATGACGACGTCACAAAGAGGGACACTTTATCACTCTCATATGGCGGTCAAACATCCCAGAGGCAAGATCTCGCCTCAGCAGTCACGCTTACTCCAAACGTCTTTTGTGGGAGCAGTCTTCACAGGAATTAATCTGGAACAAATAAGATGAGAGATAGTTGTAGGCAAAGCTCATTGGTCAAGCAAATTGGGAAATTGGGAAACTGGTGAAATCTGTTACTGATCAAATCCTAAGAAATTTTTCTCAGTTCCATTCCCATACAAAATGCACTTTTGTAGATTACCTAACTGGAAGCTCATTTGTCAAATTTAATTCCTTGAGCTAGAAATTTCCTTCGATATACATTGATAAGATATTTCTTTCGTTGCGGGTGCCTAAGTAAAATTTCTCCCCCTGAAAATTGTTCATTATCAAATAAAATCTATCCCTTCTCCTAACAAATTTTTATTTCATTTCACCCCTTTCTATCATTGTAAATAAAGTGTTTTACATCAATACTCATAGATAAAATGTTTTTTTGCTATAAATTGCAAATAATTAATAATTTAAATAAAGTGCTTTATGCTATAAATTGCAAATAATTAATGAGTAATTTTGCCCTGTTGGCATTGCAATTGTTTCTGGTTAACCACAATTTAGTGAATACATAGTGTATATATTTTACTGAGTCTTCATTTATTGGGAATGAAGTGCTTTGAGTTATAAGTTGCAAATACTTCAAAAAGTGTTTTTGCTCATTTGGCACTGCAAATATTTCTTGCTAACCAAAATTGACTTAATATATATTTATCTCGTACGTTCCTCCTTTATCATAAATAAAGTGTTTTTTTTTCTATATAAATTGTAATTAATTAATAAGTAATAATGTAAACGTTTCTTGTTACCCACAATTTAAGGAAAACATACTGTATTTGTCTCTCTAATTCTTAATTTATTGTGAAGAAATTGTTTTGCGCTAATGCCTACAAATACTTAATAATTTTGTATGCTCTTATGGTTGTGTAGCTAAGAAGGAATGAATGAATCTTTCTATTCCAAGATACCTTCTTTGTGTTCTTTTTCATAGAACTTTTGAGAGTCCTTACAAATCTCTATGCTCCCTCATTTGAACTTGGATGATATGGTACTGTAAGAATGAATATGACCCATTGCTTGCTAAAAATTCTTGAAATGAGGTCAATTAGCCAAAACAACTTTTAGAAGTAGTCTATGGCTAGCAAGTATATATCTTAAACCTTCTATTGTATACACTGTAGAAGTTCCTTGCATTCAGAAGACCGTAGGTCATTTTGAGTAGTCATCAACAGCAATTTTAATTTCACTCATGAAAGGCAAAATTAATGTGAATGTATTGCCAAGCCTTTAAAGGCCACCTCCAAAAATTTCCATTTGAACTTGTCAACTTTGGCTGAGCTTCCTAACATTCTTCACACCTGCCAACTCTAATTCCAATATCTCTATCTAAGATAGGCCACCATATTGCTTGGCTAGTGATATCATGTGAGCTATTCCTGGGTGATAATCATGCAGAGTGTTTCAGGGAGTATTGTCTAAATTCCTAACAATAGGCAATCTCCTTCTATGGAGATTTCATTTTTTCCTTGTGATATATGACCTAAATTCATGGGAAATATCAGTTCTAAGTCATCAAGTTCTTGTACAGTACATATCTCTAGACTGAATATTGTCTTTTCTCTTATCGTAGTTTATATTTTTTGCAGTTACTGGCAGATCATTAATCAATTCTCTTAATATATCGTAGCTTTCCTTAGTCCATTTCACAGTTTTTTCAGGTGGCGCTAAGTCTAGTAATGGCAACCTTGAAAGAGCATCTGCATTCTATGCCTACAGCTACACTGAATATTCTGGGATATTCATCACACATCTTTTATTATCCCTTCACATCTGACAAGTCATTACACTCTCCATCTCTGTTCTTCTTTACTTTATGTATTCTTCGTGCCCAGGCCCGATGAGGGCTGTTTTATTTTATAATTTTGTTTGGTCCGTCCTGGTGTCACAATAATTAAAAAAAAAAATAGTTCTGCTTGGATGTTTTTGCACTACATTTCATAATTATATGCAAACAATTTTATGGCTCATCTTTAAATTCTGGCTACAGCCATCGTGGGTATGACTTTTGTGGGTCCAATAATGAGACTCAGTGGCTTGTTGTCAGTGATTAAGATAAACTTCCTATTGTAAACATATTGTTTGACTTTTTACAATCCCAAGACTATTGCAGTTTCTTCTTTTTATCTAACGGAGAAAGACTTCTTACAGCTTTGGGCTCTTTCCCGTAAACACAATTAGGTAATCACAATTAGGTAATCACTCTTTTCCATTAGTTTCATGAGACAATGTTGCACCAAGTCCAACAAGTGTTGCACCTGTGGCTAGTAAGAGTTTTTTTCTGCAGGCCATAGTGTACTAAAAGTGTATTTTTTCTAGTCAGTATGCTCTTTAATATTATGAATGCATTTTAACCCTCTTCATTCCACTCCCATTTCCGTTCTTTATTTGGTTTCTTTAGTGGTATAATTGTTGCTCTCTATTTGCTATTTTCCACTTTTGCTATGACATTTGATACAGGTAACTTATTCAGTTCATCTTTATGAGGACGTTGTAGCTAGTTTCTGCTTTACAAAGGAGACTCAAGGTACTAAATCTGTTAAGAGCTCACAAACAGACAGGACAGACCCTCCTACCACTGTTCGATAAGAGAAACTCATTATTCAACTTTATTTTAATTTTGGAAATGCAATGCCACATTAAAAAAATTTAATCAATTTTTGGAAAACTGAAACAAATTTAGAAATTTAAATTTATGGAATGCTACCTCGAATCCCGGAGGTGGTGAGCACGATTCGATTCCTGGCACCACAGACGGATGCCAAGATATTTGCCTCAACTTGATGATCACCTCTGTCACACAGGCAGAGTAGAATAGAGGACACTGCTATTGCAGAAACATAAACGACACTCCGTTAATAATGGGAAAACTGATGGCACGAGCACACAAATAATGAGTTTCCAATATTATTTTACTGGATGAGAGGCTGAGGGAATTAGGCTTGCCATCACTCGAAACTAGGAAAATGGGGGGAGGCTATGGTTACGGTTTTTAAATTCCTTCATGGTTATGACAGAGTGGAAAGAGATCGAAATTTTGATATGGTTGACTCTACATGTAGAAGTCATAGTTTGAAGCTCCGTAAGAAAACTTCTCTGCAGGATGGAAGGAAGTACTTTTTCAGTATAAGAGTGATTGATAACTGGAATTCGCTAGGCGAGGAGGTACTTAATGCTAACTCAATCCATAGTTTTAAGGAAAGATATGTAAACTATCACTGATTACAAAAATGGAGACACCCAGAGAAGGGGAGTTTTGAGCATAGGGCTCATTCCTATAAGCACAATTAGGTAATTACAATTGGGTGATTAAACACACACCTAAATAGTCTGCACGAGTAGTCAAAAAGTGGCTAAAGTAGTTTAATGCTTCAAAATGTAATATGATGAGAATAGGTATAAGTAAAAAGAAGTCCGAAGTTTAGGTACTCATTAGCAGGTGCTGTCCTTCATAAGACCAAGAACGAGAGACAGCAACCGTAGGAATAAATGTATTGACAGACTTGTCTCCAGAAATGCACATAAGCGGTTTGGTAAAAAAAAGCCATATGAATTCTTAGCAAATATAAGGGTAGCTTTCAAACACATGGGACAAGGTATATGATCAGAAATAGTTTTGTAACTTATGTTAAGCTAAATCTTCAGTATGCAGCCCCTTTTGAGATCAATTCTAATAATTAAGCTGGAAAAAGTTTAAATACTTGTTACGAAATTGGTGCCAGAAGTACGCAATCTCAATTATAAAGAAAGGTTGAGGGAAGTAGCCTTACCAAAGTGGAAGCTAGGAGAATGAGGGGGATATAGTGATGGTTTATAAATACCTTCATGGTTTTGACTGAGTGGATAGGGATCGATAATATTGATATGGCTGGCTCTAGACCTGGAGGTAATAGTCTGAAGCTTTGCAAGGAAATTCTTAAGGATGTGAGGAAGTATTTTATTTCTTAGTGTAGGAATTGATGATGAATTGAACTTGCCAATAGAGGAAGTAGTTAATGCCTAATGCATTCATGGTTTTAAGGACAAATGTGATTATTTTCGTGGAGGATAAAAATGTAACTGATCAGAAGATGGGGATTTACAAGCACAGAGATCTTTCTCGCTAGCACAATTAGCAAATTAAGATTTTATAATTACACCCACACCCACACACACATTCCTTCCACAAAAATAGAAAGAAATGTTTCAGTAATGAGTCTAGGAGAACTAAGGAGTGGAGAGAAAAATGCTGGAAAATGCATAGGAAGACAAAAAACATAAATGGCTGGCAGACTTATAAAAAAAGAGCAAGAAATGATTAAATAAGTAAAAGAAGAGAGGTAGAGGGAGATTATGAGAGGGATTTACCAGGAAGACTAAAGAAAATCCCAAGATTTTCCACAGGTTTATCAAAGGAAAATTGAAAGTCAAAGGACAGGCTTTAAAGTTAAAGAGGGCAGATTGAAGAGTCACTGAGACAGATGAAGAGATCTGTGAAGAAATGAACAAGGAGTTTCAGTCAGTATTTACAGCAGTAATTACCCCACCTCCTCAGATTATAGAGATTGGAGTTCATGGGCCAGTATTAGAGAACATCATCTTTTCAGCCACAGGGGTATGCAAAGCACTGATGGAGTTAGATGTCCATAAAGCTACAGGTCCTGATGACATATCTCCTCACGTACTTAGGAAATGCTCGAAACCAATATTGGTGGCACTGTGTATCATATTTGAAAAGTCTCTGGAATCTGGGGAGATTCCAAGATGCTGGAAACAAGTGACTGTGGTACCTATCTTCAAAAAAGGAAGAAGGGATACAGCTCTAAACCATAGGCATGTTTCCTTGACCAGCATAGTTTGCGAAGTTATGGAAAACTAATAAGAAATCACATCTCTCTTCCCTTGGAATCCTTCATTGTTTTGTCAGTGAGACGACATGGCTTCAGAGATGGTAGATCAACAGTAACAAACTCATAAAAATGCTATGATGAGGTAAGCTGAATCTTACAGGAAAGAGAGGTCTGTGCAAATTGCATATCCCTAGATTATCAGAGGACATATGATACTGACCCACACCAGAGACTTATTAAGATGCTGCAAGTAATGGCAAGAATAGATGGTAATGTCATGGAATTAATAAAAACTTACTAAGAAGGAAGGGAACAGAGGGTTAGAGTAAGATACTCAGTGTCTGATTGGAGAAGGATTAGCATGAGTGTTCCACAAGGTTCAGTTTTAGGGCCAATTTTGTTCCTTGTGTACAATATTGACCAACAATAATCTGCAAATTCATTGTTGAATATGTTTGGAAATGATCCAAAGATTGTGAAGAAAGCAAGAGACGAGAACAGTGGTAGAGAACTTCAAGAAGATCAAATTAGTCTGCATGAGTGGTCAGAAATGTGACTATTTGAGGCCAAAACTTGAATATTCAGCCCTTATTTGGATTCCACACTTGAAAAAAATAAATAAATAAGCAAGAAATAGTTCAAAGGAATCCACAATCTCAGTTAGAAGAAGATGCTGAGAGTATTAGACTTACTATCACTCGAAGCTAGGAGAAAGAGGGGGGGAAAAGATTATGTTTTATAAATTCCTTCATGGTTGTCACAGAGTGAATGAAGGATGTAAAGTGTTGGGTGCGTTGAAAGGAGTGATGAAGAATAGAGGGTTGGAAATGAATGTTGAAAAAGTTTTGCATGAGAAAGTGGTTGTGCCAACTGTGATGAATGGATCAGAGTTATGAGGCATGAAAGTAAGTGAGACACAGAAACTAAATGTGATTACCTAATTGATTACCTAATTGTGTTTACGGGAAAGAGCCCAAAGCTCGTATCTTCCCGTCTCCTGATCGGTTCCATTTTATACTTAGTGATACTTATCATACCTGTCCTTAAAACTATGGATTGAGATAGCATTAACTACCTCCTCGCTTAGCGAATTCCAATTATCAACTACTCTTACACTGAAAAAGTATTTCCTTACATCCTGCGAAGAAGTTTTCTTACGAAGCTTCAAACTATGACCTCTAGTTCTAGAGCCAGCCATATCAAAATATCGATCCCTATCCACTCTATCATAACCATGAAGGAATTTAAAGACTGTCACCATATCCCCCCTCACTCTTCTAGCTTCGAGTGATGGTAAGTCTAATTCCCTCAGCCTCTCATCATAACTGAGATTGCGTATTTCTGGCACCAGTTTCGTGGCATGTCTTTGAACTTTTTCAAGCTTAGCTATGTGCTTTTTCAAGTGCGGATTAAAAAAGGGGGCTGCATATTCGAGTTTTGGCCTCACATAGGTTACATAAATATTTCTGAACATTTCCTTGTCCATGTGCCTGAAGGCTACCCTTACATTTGATAAGACTGCATATGCTGCCCTTACTATGCCATTTATATGTATTTCTGGAGACAAATCTGCCAGTATGTTTACTCCTAGATCTCTCTCATTTTCTGTCTCTTGAAGTTGTACTCCAGCCACTGAGTAGCCAAGCTTGGGCCTTCTTGCACTTGTACCCATTCTCATTACCTTACATTTTGAAGTATTGAATTTCATTAGCCACTTTTCTGACCACTCATGCAGATTATTTAGATCCTTCTGAAGTTCTCTACCATTGTTCTCGTTTTTTACTTTCTTCACAATCTTTGCATCATCTGCAAACATATTCATGAATGAATTTACAGACAAGGAACAAAAGTGGCCCTAAAACTGAACCCTGTGGAACTCCACTACTAACTCTTCTCCATTCAGACACTGAGTGTCTTACTCTAACCCTCTGTTCCCTTCCTTCTAAGTAAGTTTTTATCCATTCCAAAACATATCCACCTATTCTAGCCATTGATTGCAGCTTCCTAATAAGTCTCCCATGTGGAACAGTGTCAAACGCTTTCTGGAAGTCTAGGAATATGCAATCTGCCCAGCCCTCTCTTTCCTGTAAGATTTGGCTTACCTCATCATAAAATTCTAATAAGTTTGCTACTGTTGATCTACCTTCTCTGAAGCCATGTTGCCTCACTGACAAAAAGTTTAAGGATTCCAAGTGAAGAGAGATATGTTTCCTTAGTAGTTTCTCCATAACTTTGCAAACTATGCTGGTCAAGGAAACTGGTCTATAGTTCAGAGCCGTATCCCTCCTTCCCTTTTTGAAGATAGTTATCACATTTGCTTGTTTCCAGCATCTTGGAATCTCCCCCGACTCCAGTGACTCCTTAAATATGATACTTAGTGCCACTGATATTGTGTTTGCGCATTTTTTAAGCACATGAGGGGATATGTCATCGGGACCTGTAGCTTTATGAACATCTAAATCCATCAGCGCTTTGCATACCTCTGTGGCTGTAGTTGAT
>JAXCGZ010006628.1:0-5000 GCA_037179515.1 Halocaridina rubra
CACACACACACACACACACACACACACACACATATATTATATATATATATATATATATATATATATATATATATATATATATAATATATATATATATATATATATATAATATATATATATATATATATATATATATATATATATATATATATATATATATATATATATATATGTATATATATAGATGTGTGTGTGTGTGTGTGTGTGTGTGATTACCTAATTGTGATTACCTAATTGTGTTTACGGGAGAGAGCCCAAAGCTCGTATCTTCCCGTCTCCTGATCGGTTCCATTTTATACTTAGTGATACTTATCATACCTGTCCTTAAAACTATGGATTGAGATAGCATTAACTACCTCCTCGCTTAGCCAATTCCAATTATCAACTACTCTTACACTGAAAAAGTATTTCCTTACATCCTGCGAAGAAGTTTTCTTACGAAGCTTCAAACTATGACCTCTAGTTCTAGAGCCAGCCATATCAAAATATCGATCCCTATCCACTCTATCATAACCATGAAGGAATTTAAAGACTGTCACCATATCCCCCCTCACTCTTCTAGCTTCGAGTGATGGTAAGTCTAATTCCCTCAGCCTCTCATCATAACCGAGATTGCGTATTTCTGGCACCAGTTTTGTGGCATGTCTTTGAACTTTTTCAAGCTTAGCTATGTGCTTTTCCAAGTGCGGATTCCAAAAGGGGGCTGCATATTCGAGTTTTGGCCTCACATAGGTTACATAAATATTTCTGAACATTTCCTTGTCCATGTGCCTGAAGGCTACCCTTACATTTGATAAGAATGCATATGCTGCCCTTACTATGCCATTTATATGTATTTCTGGAGACAAATCTGCCAGTATGTTTACTCCTAGATCTCTCTCATTTTCTGTCTCTTGAAGTTGTACTCCAGCCACCGAGTAGTCAAGCTTGGGCCTTCTTGCACTTGTACCCATTCTCATTACCTTACATTTTGAAGTATTGAGTTTCATTAGCCACTTTTCTGACCACTCATGCAGATTATTTAGATCCTCCTGAAGTTCTCTACCATTGTTCTCGTTTTGTACTTTCTTCACAATCTTTGCATCATCTGCAAACATATTCATGAATGAATTTACAGACTCTGGTAGGTCATTTACATATACAAGGAACAAAAGTGGCCCTAAAACTGAACCCTGTGGAACTCCACTACTAACTCTTCTCCACTCAGACACTGAGTGTCTTACTCTAACCCTCTGTTCCCTTCCTTCTAAGTAAGTTTTTATCCATTCCAAAACATTTCCACCTATTCTAGCCATTGATTGCAGCTTCCTAATAAGTCTCCCATGTGGAACAGTGTCAAACGCTTTCTGGAAGTCTAGGAATATGCAATCTGCCCAGCCCTCTCTTTCCTGTAAGATTTGGCTTACCTCATCATAAAATTCTAATAAGTTTGTTACTGTTGATCTACCTTCTCTGAAGCCATGTTGCCTCACTGACAAAAAGTTGAAGGATTCCAAGTGAAGAGAGATATGTTTCCTTAATAGTTTCTCCATAACTTTGCAAACTATGCTGGTCAAGGAAACTGGTCTATAGTTCAGAGCCGTATCCCTCCTTCCCTTTTTGAAGATAGGTATCACATTTGCTTGTTTCCAGCATCTTGGAATCTCCCCCTACTCCAGTGACTCCTTAAATATGATACTTAGTGCCACTGATATTGTGTTTGCGCATTTTTTAAGCACACGAGGGGATATGTCATCGGGACCTGTAGCTTTATGAACATCTAAATCCATCAGCGCTTTGCATACTTCTGTGGCTGTAAGGTTGATGTTCTCTAATATCGGCCCTTGAGCTTCTATCACTGCAATCTGAGGGGGTGGGGTATTCTCTACTGTAAATACTGACTGAAACTCCTTGTTCAATTCTTTGCAGATCTCTTCATCCGTCTCAGTGATGCTTCCATCCGCTCTCTTTAGCCTTAAAACCTGTTCTTTTACCTTCAGTTTTCCTCTGATAAAGCTGTGGAAAAGCTTGGGATTTTCTTTAGCCTTCCTGGTGATGTCCTTCTCATAGTCTCTCTCTGCCTCTCTCCTTTTACTTAGGTAGTCATTTCTTGCTCTTTTGTAGGTTTGCCAGGCATTTATGTTTTTTCTCCTCCTATACCTTTTCCAGCATTTGTCTCTCCACTCCTTAGCTCTTTTACACCCATTATCGAACCATTTCTCTCTGGCATGAATTACACCTACTTTGGTGACAGGTATGCAGCAATCTACTATCTTCCCATATTTCTCACAAAAGATGTCATACATTTCTTGAACAGATTTGTTGTAAAATAAGGTTCTCCAGTCAATAACTGCAAAAAGCTCATTCATTTTGATGTAATCTCCTTTCCGATAGCTCCTCCTCATGTCCTCAGTGCCTCTACTCTCAGGAAGAATATCTTCAATGATATACTCCATCAACAACACACAGTGGTCACTCTTTCCAATTGGTGGTTCATACTTAATTTTTTCAATATCCAACACATTATCTGCGAACACTAGATCAAGTAGTGATGGCTCATCCCCACCCCTGGCCCTTGTTGGTTCCATTACATGTTGGTGTAGGAAATTCCCTTGTACGCAATCTAGGAATCTTGCCCCGAATGAGTCGTCACCACTGTGTGGGTCAAGATTTATCCAATCTATCTCTTTATGATTAAAGTCTCCCATAATCAAAATCCTACATTTTTTTTCCCGTGCCATGTTAACAACTGAGTTTATGACTTCAATAGTACCTATATGACTTTCCTCATAAACTTCAAGCCTATTTTGGTTCCTTGGTGGGTTGTATACAACAGTTATTATAATGCTCTCTGACCCAGTATTTATGCGAGCAACAAGAAATTCCTTGAACTCACTTTCTATAGCCAAGTTTATTTCTTCAACTTGAATCCTTTCACTTATGAGCAGTGATATCCCTCCACCAGTCCTCTCAGATCTTTCAACCCTTAGTATTCTGAAACCCTTAGGAAAAACTGTGACACTGTTTATGTCCTCACTCAACTTAGTCTCTGTAATTGCTACTATATCTACCTTACTGTTGTGAATCCTATCTTTTAATTCTACTGCCTTACCAGCTAATCCATCAGCATTTGTGTATAACAATCTTAATGAGGCCCCATCCCCTGATCTTCTGTCATTATCTTCTTTATCTCCCCTTTGTCTGGAAGAACTCTGTAATGAAAATTTTCTTCTCTTCTTCATTTCTTTCATCATTTAACCTTCTTGCCTCTTGCAACAAGTTTTTGATCTTTCCCATCTCTTCCTGTGTTCTGTATTGTCTAATGAACACTTCTTTGAATTCTTGAAGGTCTTTTAGAATTTTTTTTTTCAACAATATTTCCCTACATGTTTCCCCTCTCTCAAAGGCTACTTTTGTTGGTCTCGGCTTTCCTTCCCTCGAATATTTACCTAGTTGGTGTATGTTTACAATATCCTCAGGAGCACATACTACTCCAAGCTTTCTTTTCAGGTCTACAACCCTAGCTTTATTTTCTTCAAGTCTCCCCTGCCATGTTGGCTCCTGGGACTCGCTTATGCCTGAGATTACCACTGTCTTCTCCTTATCAAGTGCCTGTCTGATGAGTGGGTTCGCCCTTTCCATCACAACGTCTTTCATTTTTTCGATTACTGTCTCTTTATAGTCAACTGATTGTATGTTTTCCAGTGCCACCACCTTTACAGCCTCTATTACTGCCACATTCCCCTTTAGTGCATCAGCAAAGGAAGTTTTCATGGCATCATTTTCCATATTCAGCTCCTGGAACTCTTTTCTGAACTGTTCAATGTTTTCCTTAATCTGGACATTCCAAGCAGCAATCTCGTCTCTCTCAGAAGAGAGCAGTGAACTAACATCTAATTCCTTTAGGTTGTCATTTAGCTGTTTGTTTTTATCTTCTTGTTTAGAAAGTGTGTGTGTGTAAGTGTGTGTGTGTGTGTGAGTGTGTGCGTGTGTGTGTGAGTGTGTGTGTGTGGTTGTGTTTGTGTGTGTGTGTGTCATTTAGTGCATGTATGCATGCTTGTGTGTGTGTATATATATATATATATATATATATATATATATATATATATATATATATATATATATATATATATATATATATATATATATATATATATATATATATATATATATATATATATATGTGTGTGTGTGTGTGTGATTACCAAATTGTGATTACCTAATTGTGTTTACGGGAAAGAGCCCAAAGCTCGTACTTCCCGTCTCCTGATCGGTTCTATTTTATACTGTGTGTGTGTGTGATTACCTAATTGTGATTACCTAATTGTGTTTACGGGAAAGAGCCCAAAACTCGTATCTTCCCGTCTCCTGATCGGTTCCATTTTAGACTTAGTGATACTTATCGTACCTGTCCTTAAAACTATGGATTGAGATAGCATTAACTACCTCCTCGCTTAGCCAATTCCAATTATCAACTACTCTTACACTGAAAAAGTATTTCCTTACATCCTGCAAAGTAGTTTTCTTACGAAGCTTCAAACTATGACCTCTAGTTCTAGAGCCAGCCATATCGAAATATCGATCCCTATCCACTCTATCATAACCATGAAGGAATTTAAAGACTGTCACCATATCCCCCCTTACTCTTCTAGCTTCGAGTGATGGCAAGTCTAATTCCCTCAGCCTCTCATCATAACCGAGATTGCGTATTTCTGGCACCAGTTTCGTGGCATGTCTTTGAACTTTTTCAAGCTTATCTATGTGCTTTTCCAAGTGTGGATTCCAAAAGGGGGCTGCATATTCGAGTTTTGGCCTCACATAGGTTACATAAATATTTCTGAACATTTCCTTGTCCATGTGCCTGAAGGCTACCCTTACATTTGATAAGAATGCATATGCTGCCCGTACTACGCCATTTATATGTATTTCTGGAGACAAATCTGCCAGTATGTTTACTCCTAGATCTCTCTCATTTTCTGTCTCTTGAAGTTGTACTCCAGCCACCGAGTAGTCAAGCTTGG
>JAXCGZ010006628.1:22500-32507 GCA_037179515.1 Halocaridina rubra
CACCTGTACCCATTCTCATTACCTTACATTTTGAAGTATTGAATTTCATTAGCCACTTTTCTGACCACTCATGCAGATTATTTAGATCCTCCTGAAGTTCTCTACCATTGTTCTCGTTTTTTACTTTCTTCACAATCTTTGCATCATCTGCAAACATATTCATGAATGAATTTACAGACTCTGGTAGGTCATTTACATATACAAGGAACAAAAGTGGCCCTAAAACTGAACCCTGTGGAACTCCACTACTAACTCTTCTCCATTCAGACACTGAGTGTCTTACTCTAACCCTCTGTTCCCTTCCTTCTAAGTAAGTTTTTATCCATTCCAAAACATTTCCACCTATTCTAGCCATTGATTGCAGCTTCCTAATAAGTCTCCCATGTGGAACAGTGTCAAACGCTTTCTGGAAGTCTAGGAATATGCAATCTGACCAGCTCTCTCTTTCCTGTAAGATTTGGCTTACCTCATCATAAAATTCTAATAAGTTTGTTACTGTTGATCTACCTTCTCTGAAGCCATGTTGCCTCACTGACAAAAAGTTGAAGGATTCCAAGTGAAGAGAGATATGTTTCCTTAGTAGTTTCTCCATAACTTTGCAAACTATGCTGGTCAAGGAAACTGGTCTATAGTTCAGAGCCGTATCCCTCCTTCCCTTTTTGAAGATAGGTATCACATTTGCTTGTTTCCAGCATCTTGGAATCTCCCCCGACTCCAGTGACTCCTTAAATATGATACTTAGTGCCACTGATATTGTGTTTGCGCATTTTTTAAGCACATGAGGGGATATGTCATCAGGACCTGTAGCTTTGTGAACATCTAAATCCATCAGCGCTTTGCATACCTCTGTGGCTGTAAGGTTGATGTTCTCTAATACCGGCCCTTGAGCTTCTATCACTGCAATCTGAGGGGGTGGGGTATTTTCTACTGTAAATACTGACTGAAACTCCTTGTTCAATTCTTTGCAGATCTCTTCATCCGTCTCAGTGATGCTTCCATCCGCTCTCTTTAGCCTTAAAACCTGTTCTTTTACCTTCAGTTTTCCTCTGATAAAGCTGTGAAAAAGCTTGGTATTTTCTGTAGCCTTCCTGGTGATGTCCCTCTCATAGTCTCTCTCTGCCTCTCTCCTTTTACTTAGGTAGTCATTTCTTGCTCTTTTGTAGGTTTGCCAGGCATTTATGTTTTTTCTCCTCCTATACCTTTTCCAGCATTTGTCTCTCCACTCCTTAGCTCTTTTACACCCATTATCGAACCATTTCTCTCTGGCATGAATTACACCTACTTTGGTGACAGGTATGCAGCAATCTACTATCTTCCCATATTTCTCACAAAAGATGTCATACATTTCTTGTACAGATTTGTTGTAAAATAAGGTTCTCCAGTCAATAACTGCAAAAAGCTCATTCATTTTGATGTAATCTCCTTTCCGATAGTTCCTCCTCATGTCCTCAGTGCCTCTACTCTCAGGAAGAATATCTTCAATGATATACTCCATCAACAACACACAGTGGTCACTCTTTCCAATTGGTGGTTCATACTCAATATTTTCAATATCCAACACATTATCTGTGAACACTAGATCAAGTAGTGATGGTTCATCCCCACCCCTGGCCCTTGTTGGTTCCATTACATGTTGGTGTAGGAAATTCCCTTGTACGCAATCTAGGAATCTTGCCCCGAATGAGTCCTCACCACTGTGTGGGTCAAGATTTATCCAATCTATCTCTTTATGATTAAAGTCTCCCATAATCAAAATCCTACATTTTTTTTCCCGTGCCATGTTAACAACTGAGTTTATGACTTCAATAGTACCTATATGACTTTCCTCATAAACTTCAAGCCTATTTTGGTTCCTTGGTGGGTTGTATACAACAGTTATTATAATGCTCTCTGACCCAGTATTTATGCGAGCAACAAGAACTTCCTTGAACTCACTTTCTATAGCCAAGTTTATTTCTTCAACTTGAATCCTTTCACTTATGAGCAGTGCTATCCCTCCACCAGTCCTCTCAGATCTTTCAACCCTTAGTATTCTGAAACCCTTAGGAAAAACTGTGACACTGTTTATGTCCTCACTCAACTTAGTCTCTGTAATTGCTACTATATCTGCCTTGCTCTTGTGAATCCTATCTTTTAATTCTACTGCCTTACCAGCTAATCCATCAGCATTTGTGTATAACAATCTTAATGAGGCCCCATCCCCTGATCTTCTGTCATTATCTTCTTTATCTCCCCTTTGTCTGGAAGAACTCTGTAACAAAAAATTTTCTTCTCTTCTTCATTTCTTTCATCATTTAACCTTCTTGCCTCTTGCAACAAGTTTTTGATCTTTCCCATCTCTTCCTGTGTTCTGTATCGTCTAATGAACACTTCTTTGAATTCTTGAAAGTCTTTTAGACTTTTTTTTCTCAACAATATTTCCCTACATGTTTCCCCTCTCTCAAAGGTTACTTTTATTGGTCTTGGCTTTCCTTCCCTCGAATATTTACCTAGTTGGTGTATGTTTACAATATCCTCAGGACCACAAACTACTCCAAGCTTTCTTATCAGGTCTACAACCCTAGCTTTATTTTCCTCAAGTCTCCCCTGCCATGTTGGCTCCTGGGATTCACTTATGCCTGAGATTACCACTGTCTTCTCCTTATCAAGTGCCTGTCTGATGAGTGGGTTTGCCCTTTCCATCACAACGTCTTTCATTTTTTCGATTACTGTCTCTTTATAGTCAACTGTTTATATGTTTTCCAGTGCCACCACCTTTACAGCCTCTTTTACTGCCACATTCCCCTTTAGTGCATCAGCAAAGGAAGTTTTCATGGCATCATTTTCCATATTCAGTTCCTGGACACTGTGTGTGTGTGTGTGTGTGTGTGTGTGTGTGTGTGTGTGTGTGTGTGTGTGTGTGTGTGTGTGTGTGTGTGTGTGTGTGTTTATTTTGTTTGTGTGTATGTTTTTTTTGTATCCCTCCTTCGCCGTCTAATATACCATTTATGCATATTTTTTTCTTGGAGACATTATGTAAATATCAATAAATCATATTTACTTTATGTACTAACTCATAATAAAAAAAGCCTGAAGGGAATGTTTTATTAGGCGACAATACTGATACAGGATTGCACTTTTTTCTTTTTCATCAAATAAAAAACGAGATTCATGCGATCTATTTTTTGCATCATTGACATATATCATCGAGCTATGGAAAAATAAACAATGTTTAATTATTATCTCATGTTAACAACATCGGGCAAGTTTTGCAATAATAAAATGAGGACCATTTTGCTTTTGAAAAATATTTTTTTAATATACCCAATATTGAAATGAATTATTGTTAAAAATAATCTACTCTTATCAGTGAAGATCTGCGTCAATGATGTAATGAGGCTTGTTTTCCATATCTAATTTTATTCTTTATGCACAGACACATTTGAGACTGACATATTCTCATTAGATACTGTCAAAGAGTCACGTCTCCTGACAAATTAAATATATTAAGTAAGATAAGTGTGGTATGAATGTTTTTCTTAAACATCTCTTGAGCAATGCAAAGAACTAATATAGAAATTTCAAATAGCATGGAACCCCATCACTGAAGCAATATTTGAAAAAAATCGGTATATATCGGATCCTAACTGGAAATGCATTTGAGAGGGGGGCAAGTTAGGATCCGATATATAGCGATACTTTCCATATTATATATGAGTGTGACACTGGGGACAGGCTAGAAAGTTGCCCTCGTTGGGCTCAGGCACCAAGAAAAACATTGAGACGAAGGAAAAGAAAAAGAATGTTGTTTCAGTGATGGGGTGCATTTCCGTTTATTGATAATAATGCGTTGTAAATGATGAATTAAAAAAAAAATCATAGAAACCGCCTACATTACAACAATATTACTGCAAGACTAAGACCAAACATAGAGTTCTGCTGATATAATTAGAGGCCATTTATGTCCAGGAAAGGTTTGAAAATAAAGGACAACATAGGAATAAACGAAATAAAAACAAACAAACTAAAAAGTGTCTCAAGTGATGCAATGGAAATAATTAGTCACGGGAAATAATGTTTAAAACCATTGAACGAAGCACCCAACGCACGTAATGATTCCGTTTTATTTGGGTTATGTCATTCACACGAGTAACTTTTTTTTCATTGTTTTCATAATCTATGGTTTCTTTAATCTCATATGTGAAACTGTCAAAGGAAAATAAATGGCAAAGTTAGTTGCATCCACTTTCGTATGAAAACAAAGGGAACATATGTAGCTTATCCAACACTCCAGCATTTTATCTCCTGTAAAACAATCCGAGATCAAAATGAGAAATGCTCCTGTCACTGACTGAATGCAGCTTATTATGCTCTTGTTAATGACCAGGAATGTTTATATAGAGATTTTCTTTAATCACATAAACAATCTAAAGGCCCACGGTAGCTTAGTGGTAGAGTGCACAAGTCGTGAAGCAACTAACGCAGGGTCTAGCCCACCGTGGATCGCTAGGAAAGGCATCATCCTTCATCCCCCAGCTCCAACATGTCTACACCTACCCCATGTGCATGAGAACTATTTGTGATATATAAACGGTGCTTACTGATTCAGTAACAAAGTAAATCCGTTAGGTTCAATTCATATTATTGAATATCACTATTCAATTTATTCCCAGTTCCCAACTTTACTTATGGAATGTTTTTCACATATAATTCAAAGCTCAGTTATATGCACATATCCAGTAATTAAGTAAACAGATTATCATATGTGTAAACAACAAACATATATTTGCCCCTAAACGGGGTTCGAATCTACAAATCGTATGGTAATCCATCAACTGACATAAGGCCCATATATATATATATATATATATATATATATATATATATATATATATATATATATATATATATATATATATATATATATATATATATATCCAAATAAGTACATTACATATGTGATAACATGAATGATTTTTTTACCCCGACCGGGACTTGAACCTAGGACTTATAATTACTAAGTCAAGGCTCTACCAAATACACTGCATAATGTTAAAAGGAATCCAAAATTATAGCTTATATCTGCTATACTTAGGAATGACCGCATTCTATCTGAATGCCACTATGTTCATATTACAGATTCCCAAACTCACTTGTGGCTTCATTTTTGCATTTAATTCAACTCCCAATCTCATTCGGGTCCAACAGAAGGTTAAAAGAAATTCAACGTTGTAGCCTATATCTGACATACTTAGGAATGAATGCATTCTATCTGAATGCCACTATGTTCATATTACAGATTCCCCAACCTTACTCGGGGCTTCATTTTTGCATTTAATTCAACTCCCAGTCTTATTCGGGTCCAACAATAACCAAATAAGCACATTATATACGTGAAAACATGAATCATTTTTTACATCGACCGGGACTTGAACTTAGGACTTATAATTACTAAGTCAAGGGGCTACCAACTACACCACAGATGGTTAAAAGGTATCCAACCTTATAGTTTATATCTGCTATACTTAGGGATAAACGCATTCTATCTGAATGCCACAATGTTCATATTACAGATTTCCCAACTTCACTCAGGGCTTCATTTTTGCATTTAATTCAACTCCAAATCTTATTCGGGTCCAACAATAACCAAATAAGCACATTATATATGTGAAAACATATGTAAAAAACTATTCATGTTTTCACATATGTAATGTGCTTATTTGGTTATTGTTGGACACAAATGAGAGTGGGAGTTGAATTAAATGCAAAAATGAAGCCACGAGTGAGGTTTGGGAATCTGTAATATTAACATAGTGGCATTCAAATACAATGCATTCATTCCTAAGTATAGCAGATATAAGCTATTAGGTTGGATTCCTTTTAGCCTTCTGTGGTGTAGTTGGTAGCACCTTGACTTAGTAATTATAAGTCCTAGGTTCAAGTCCCGGTCGAGGTAAAAAATGATTCATGTTTTCACATATGTAATGTGCTTATTTGGTTATTGTTGGTCCCGAATGAGACTGGGAGTTGAATTAAATACAAAAATGAAGCCACGAGTAAGGTTGGGGAATCTGTAATATGAACATAGTGGCATTCAGAGGGAATGTATTCATTCCTAAGTATAGCAGATATAAGCTATAAGGTTGGATTCCTTTTAACCTTTAATGGTGTAGTTAGTAGCACCTTGACTTCGTAATTATAAGTCCTAGGTTCAGGTCCCGGTCGGGGTAAAAAATGATTCATGTTTTCACATATGTAATGTGTTTATTTGGTTATTGTTGGACCCAAATGAGATTGGGAGTTGAATTAAATGCACAAATGGAGCCACGAGTGTGGTTGGGAATCTGTAATATGAACATAGTGGCATTCAGATAGAATGCGTTCATTCCTAAGTATAGCAGATATAAGCTATAAGCTTGGATTCCATTTAACCTTATGTGGTGTAGTTGGCAGAGCCTTGACTTAGTAATTATAAGTCCTAGTTGAAGTCCCGGTCGGGGTAAAAAATTATTCATGCTTCCACATATGTAATGTGCTTATTTGGTTATTGTTGAACCCGAATGAGATTGGGAGTTGAATTAAATGCAAAAATGAAACTTCGAGTGAGGTTGGGGAATCTGTAATATGAACATAGTGGCATTCAGATAGAATGCGTCCATTCCTAAGTATAGCAGATATAAGCTATAAGGTTGGCTTCCTTTTAACCATCTGTGGTGTGGTTGGTAATGCCTTGACTTAGTAATTATAAGTCCTAGGCTCAAGTCCCGGTTGGGGTAAAACATTAGTCATGTTTTCACATATGTAATGTGCTTATTTGGTTATTGTTGGACCCGAATGAGATTGGGAGTTGAATTAAATGCAAAAATGAAGCCACGAGTATGTTTGGGGAATCTGTAATACAAACATCGTGGCATTCAGATAAAATGCGTTCATTCCTAAGTATAGCAGGTATAAGCTATAAGGTTGGATTCCTTTTAACCTTCTGTGGTGTAGCTGGTAGCTCCTTGACTTAGTAATTATAAGTCCTAGGTAGAAGTCCCGGCTGGGTTAAAAAACGATTCATATTTTAACATATGAAATGTGCTTATTTGGTTATTGTTGGACCCGAATGATATTGGGAGTTGAATTAAATGCAAAAATGAAAGTACGAGTGAGATTGGGAAATCTTTAATATGAACATAGTGGCATTCAAATAGAATGAGTTCATTCCTAAGTATAGCAGATATAAGCTATAAGGTTGGATTAATTTCACCTACTGTGGTGTAGTTGGTAGTGCCTTGACTTAGTAATTATGAGTCCTAAGTTCAAGTCCCAGTTGGGGTAAAAAATGATTCATGTTTTCACATATGTAATTGCTTATTTGGTTATTGTTGGACCCAAATGAGATTGGAAGTTGAGTTAAATGCAAAAATTAAGTCACGAGTGAGGTTGGGGAATCTGTAATATGAATATAGGGGCATTCAGATAGAATGCGTTCATTCCTAAGTATAGCAGATATAAGCTATAAGGTTGGATTCCTTTTAACCTTCTGTGGTGTAGTTGGCAGAGCCTTGACTTAGTAATTATAAGTCCTTGTTGAAGTCCTGGTGGGGGTAAAAAATGATTTATGCTTTCACATATGTAATGTGCTTATTTGGTTATTGTTGGACACGAATGAGATTGGTAGTTGAATTAAATGCAAAAATGAAGCTACGAGTGAGGTTGGGGAATCTGTAAGTATAGCACATATAAGCTATAAAGATGGATTCCTTTTAACCTTCTATGATGTAGTTGGTAACGCCTTGACTTTGTAATTGTAAGTCATAGGCTCAAGTCCCAGTCTTGGTAAAAAATGATTCATGTTTTCACATATGTAATGTGCTTATTTGGTCATTTTTCGACACGATTGAGATTGGGAGTTGAATTAAATGCAAAAATGAAGCCACGAGTGAGGATAGGTAATCCGTAATATGAACATTGTGGCCTTCAGATAGAATGCATTAATTCCTAAGTATAGCAGATATAAGCTATAAGGTCGGATTCCTTTTAACCATCTGTGGTGTAGTTGGTAGCTCCTTGACTTAGTAATTATAAGCCCTAGGTTCAAGTCCCGGTTGGGGTAAAAAATGATTCATGTTTTCACATATGTAATGTGCTTATTTGGTTATTGTTGGACCCGCATGATATTGGGAGTTGAATTAAATGCAAAAATGAAGCCATGAGTGATGTTGTGGAATCTGTAATATGAACACAGCGGCATTCAAATAGAATGCATTCATTCCTTAGTATAGCAGATATAAGCTATAAAGCTGGATTCCTTTTAACCTTCTGTGGTGTAGTTGGTAGCTCCTTGACTTAGTAATTATAAGTCCTAGGTTCAAGTCCCGGTTAGGGTAAAAATGATTCATGTTTTCACATATGTAATGTGCTTATTTGGTCATTGTTGGACCCGAATGTGATTGGGAGTTGAATTAAATGCAAAAATGAAGCCTCGAGTGAGGTTGGGGGATCTGTAATATGAACATAGTGGCATTCAGATAGAATGAGTTCATTCCTAAGTATAGCAGATATAAGCTATAAGGTTGGATTAATTTAACCTTTTGTGGTGTAGTTGGTAGTGCCTTGACTTATTAATTATAAGTCCTAGGTTCAAGTCCCGGTCGGGGTAAAAATTGATTCATGTTTTCACATATGTAATGTGCTTATTTGGTTATTGTTGGACCCTAATGAGATTGGGAGTTGAATTAAATGCAAAAATGAAGCCACGAGTGAGGTTGAGGAATCTTTAATATGTACATAGGGGCATTCAGATAGAATGCATTCATTTCTAAGTATAGCAGATATAAGCTATAAGGTTGGATTAATTTAACCTTCTGTGGTGTAGTTAGTAGCGCCTTGACTTAGTAATTATAAGGCCTAGGTTCAAGTCCCATTCGGGGTAAAAAATTATTCATGTTTTCACATATGTAATGTGCTTATTTGGTTATTGTTGGACCCGAATGAGATTGGGAGTTGAATTAAATGCAAAAATGAAGCCACGATTGATGTTGGGAATCTGTAATATGAACATAGTGGCATTCAGATATAATGAGTTCATTCCTAAGTATAGCAGATATAAGCTATAAGCTTGGATTCCTTTTAACCTTCTGTGGTGTAGTTGGCAGAGCCTTGACTTAGTAATTATAAGTCTTAGTTGAAGTCCAGGTCGTGGTAAAAAATGATTCATGCTTTCACATATGTAATGTGCTTATTTGGTTATTGTTGAACCCGAATGAGATTGGGAGTTGAATTAAATGCATAAATGAAGCCTCGAGTGAGGTTGGGGAATCTGTAATATGAACAGAGTGGCATTCAGATAGAATGCGTTCATTCCTAAGTATAGCAGATATAAACTTAAAGTTGGATTCCTTTTAACCTTCTGTGGCGTAGTTGGTAGCTGTTTGACTTAGTAATTGTAAGTCCTAGGTTCAAGTCCCGGTTGGGGTAAAAAATGATACATGTTTTAACATATGTAATGTGCTTATTTGGTTATTGTTGGACCCGAATGAGATTGGGAGTTGAATTAAATGTAAAAAATGAAGCCACAAGTGAGGTTGGGAAATCTGCAATATGAACATAGTGGCATTCAGATAAAATGAGTTCATTCCTATGTATAGCAGATATAAGCTATAAGGTTGGATTAATTTAGCCTTCTGTGGTGTAGTTGGTAGTGCCTTGACTTAGTATATATAAGTCCTAGGTTCAAGTCCCAGTCGGGGTAAAAATTGATTCATGTTTTCACATATGTAATTGCTTATTTGGTTATTGTTGGACCCTAATGAGAGTGGGAGTTGAATTAAATGCAAAAATGAAGGTACGAGTGAGGTTGGGGAATCTGTAATATGAACATAGGGGCATTCAAATAGAATGCGTTCATTCCTAAGTATAGCAGATATAAGCTATAAAGTTCGATTCCTCTTAACCTTCTGTGGTGTAGTTGGTAGCTCCTTGACTTAATAAATATAAGTCCTAGGTTCAAGTCCCGATCTGGGTAAAAAGAATGATTCATA
>JAXCGZ010006629.1:0-10000 GCA_037179515.1 Halocaridina rubra
GCACTCAACAAGGGCTATTGAAAATATTGTCACAATGATTACTCTTCAAGTACTCTTCAATTATTACACTATATTTTATTATTAATTACTTGCTATGATATTTTAAATTAATTGCAAATTCTATTAGTATGTTATTTATACATAACCACATAGATTGTAATGTTATCAACTGCAATATGACTGGGAGTGCCCATGTGCACATGTCCCCATGTACAGTTATCTGAATAAATAAAAAAAAAAAAAAAAAAAAAAAAAGCTACCTGTGCCTTTACTGACGTCAGAGTTTATTCAAATTGCGCGGTTAAAAACCTTTTTCTATTATGTTATGCTCGATCAGGGGCTACGTCTACCTCATTGAGAGTTTTTTTTTTCCTGCCATGAGTCCTGAGGGGAGATGTTCACCCGTACTGTGTTAAGGAAACCTGACAAATGTCATCTGCCATTTATGTGCAGTGAAGCCCCTCATTATGCGTAAATTTTGAGGGATGAATAAAAGAGCTGGGTCAATGCGTACGCTGTGAGTTTAGAATGAAAGTAGGACAAGGCATTGCAGAGGCGACAAAGAGGAGTCTGCGCGCTTACAAGAGGCCGCAGCAGGCTTCCTCTCTCTAGTATAATTAAATTAAAATTATACAAGACCGAACACGAATTTCATTGGTAAGAGTTAGAAACGACATACAATTCAATTTCTCATGCGTAAGTCGCACGTGGCGCATGTGACGTGTCACGCCACTTTTATGCGAAAGGTTTCATATATTTCCGGGTGTTCTTTGTCAACTGGTATTCCACGTGCGACGTGCCACTGATGTGAAAGTGGCCTTACACTTTCGTCTGCATTGCATCATCGGTGTTTGATACCTTGAGAGTATTAATTACGTTGTCAAAGGATAAGAAGCTGAACCTTAGGGCTCATGTTCATGTAAGTGCTTAAGAATCTTAAGTGCTTTTTTTTTTTTAATCACAAACTTGAAGGGGATTTTCTATGGGTTGTTTCATAGTTACTGGCCTTGAAGTCCCTGATCTCTTTTATATCCTCAGTGAGCAAAATATTCCATGGAGAGAGGGGGTTATCCGAGGGTATTTTGTTGCAAGAAGCGACTCTCCTGAGCACCGCACTTCCTGTCACTGTCTGATGTCTTGGAAAGTATGTTATACTATAAATGAACTGATTACCAATGCTCTCTCTCTCTCTCTCTCTCTCTCTCTCTCTCTCTCTCTCTATATATATATATATATATATATATATATATATATATATATATATATATATATATATATATATATATATATATATATATATATATATATAAATTGGTAGCGCATTGACTTAGTAATTATAAGTCATAGGTTCGAGTCCCGGTCGGGGTAAATAATGATTCATATATATATATTATATATATATATATATATATATATATATATATATATATATATATATATATATATATATATATATATATATATATATATATATATATATATATATATAAATTTTCATACATGCATGTACACACACACACACACACACACACACACACACACACACACACACACACACACACACACACACACACATATATATATATATATATATATATATATATATATATATATATATATATACAAACATTTATTCATCCATACACATATATATGCATCTTTTTCTATACCTACAACTACACTGAATATTCTTGGAAAATCGTTACACATCTTCTATTATCCCTACACATTTGACAAGTCACAGCACTTGCCAACTCTGTTTCTCTTTTTGTTTTCTTCGTGCTCAGGCCCAATGAGGGCAGATTTATTAATTTATTTATTTTTGCCCTTCCTGGTGTCACAATCATAAAAAAAATGTATATACACACACGCACACACTAAGTATCATATTTAAAAAGTCACTGGAGTCAGGGGAGATTCCAAGATGCTGCAAACAAGCAAATGTGATACCTATCTTCAAAAAGGGAAGGAGGGATACGGCTCTGAACTATAGACCAGTTTCCTTGACCAGCATAGTCTGCAAAGTTATGGAGAAACTACTAAGGAAACATATCTCTCTTCACTTGGAATCCTTCAACTTTTTGTCAGTGAGGCAACATGGCTTCAGAGAAGGTAGATCAACAGTAACAAACTTATTAGAATTCTATGAAGAGGTAAGCCGAATCTTACAGGAAAGAGGGGGCTGGGCAGATTGCATATTCTTAGACTTCCAGAAAGCGTTTGACACTGTTCCACATGGGAGACTTATTAGGAAGCTGCAAGCAATGGCTAGAATAAGTGGAAATGTTTTGGAATGGATAAAAACTTACTTAAAAGGAAGGAAACAGAGGGTTACAGTAAGACACTCAGTGTCTGTATGGAGAAGAGTTAGTAGTGGAGTTCCACAGGGTTCAGTTTTAGGGCCACTTTTGTTCCTTGTATATGTAAATGACCTACCAGAGGCTGTAAATTCATTCATGAATATGTTTGCATATGATGCAAAGATTGTGAAGAAAGTAAAAAACGAGAACAATGGTAGAGAACTTCAGGAGGATCTAAATAATCTGCATGAGTGGTCAGAAAAGTGGCTAATGAAATTCAAAACTTCAAAATGTAAGGTAATGAGAATGTTTACAAGTGCAAGAAGGCCCAAGCTTGACTACTCGGTGGCTGGAGTACAACTTCAAGAGACAGAAAATGAGAGAGATCTAGGAGTAAACATACTGGCAGATTTGTCTCCAGAAATACATATAAATGGTATAGTAAGGGCAGCATATGCATTCTTATCAAATGTAAGGGTAGCCTTCAGGCACATGGACAAGGAAATGTTCAGAAATATTTATGTAACCTATGTGAGGCCAAAACTCGAATATGCAGCCCCCTTTTGGAATCGGGACTTGAAAAAGCACATAGCTAAGCTTGAAAAAGTTCAAAGACATGCCACGAAACTGGTACCAGAAATACGCAATCTCAGTTATGATGAGAGGTTGAGGGAATTAGACTTACCATCACTGGAAGCTAGAAGAGTGAGGGGGGATATGGTGACAGTCTTTAAATTCCTTCATGGTTATGATAGAGTGGATAGGGATCGATATTTTGATATGGCAGGCTCTAGAACTAGAGGTCATAGTTTGAAGCTTGGTAAGAAAACTTCTTTGCAGGATGTAAGGAAATACTTTTTCAGTGTAAGAGTAGTTGCTAATTGGAATTGGCTAAGCGAGGAGGTAGTTAATGCTATCTCAATCCATAGTTTTAAGGACAGGTATGATAAGTATCACTAAGTATAAAATGGAAGCGATCAGGAGACGGGAAGATACGAGCTTTGAGCTCTTTCCCGTAAACACAATTAGGTAATTACAATTAGGTAATTACAAACACTTTACTATTACCCACGAAAGACTTTTTAGAGGTTAGGGGGCTCGAACTCCGTCACAAGCTACAGAATCAAGCCACTATACCGACTGAGCCTCTACGACATACACAAATCTGCATATCATAACCCTGCTAGATCAAACAAACACTTTCCTGCCAGTTTTATTTTTATCAACCTACAACAGTTTTATATAGAATTCAAGTATATGTGTTCACAATAAAACTGGAAAGTGCTTGTTTGATATGGCTTGGTCATGATATGCAGATTTTTGTCTGTCGTAGTAGCTCAATTGGTAAAAGAAGCATATATTAAAATTTGATAAATTTTTACATGTTGAAAATGAACAAAGGGCATTGTCCTATGTTACCCAACAAACTAAGTGAAGCCTTACAGAGCAATATTGATTTAATAGCAACTGATATAGTATATGATAAGGTTTAATTTGATACCATATATGCCTTTGTCACATAATTTACACGTACTATGCATTTCAGTGTTTGCCATGCTTTTAGAGCAAAGGTACCTCGTGAAGACTGGATACATGTGGTGTGGATCCCACGCTTCCTATCTTTGTAATATAATTTGTATTTGATAGGATAAGATCTGGCTGGAGGTTCAAATGGCTCTTTTGTTAGCCGGTGCTATCACATGGTAGTTAGGCCTAAGATACAGCATGAGAACCAGTTCACATCTGGCTGTACCCACATCATGATCTGGCCCTATACCTTATTATAGGAGATTGGATTCTTATGATATTATTGACCTAGGAATATACAGAAAGACTTCCCCAACTCAGCCCTCTTTTGTGTATACTGTGTGTTGCTAAAGGTGTAGCATTATTTCAGTAGAAAGTTTAGATATGGCTGCAAACCAGCAGACATCAAACACTAAGAGGGTTATGGGAGACAGAATGAGATAGAGAAGAACCCAGTGGTTTTGGGCACTCTAGTGCAGAGTTGTACCCTAAATATACAACAACTGTGTCTCCCTCCCAAGGTAATTGAGGTTTCTTCAGACTAAAATCAGTGTACCTGCATGCTTTAACTCGGTCACCATAAAAACAATGTAGTAACTAAATACCGTACTACCACAGAACACCAACTCTTAGTTAGCTTTATTCAATTAGCATTAGCACAGCACACAATCTGGATGTAAAAACACTTATTGATCGGAGCGCTACTCACTGCAGAGCAAGTTTAATAAAAAGTAGAAATTGGTATGACTAGTATGCCCGATTCCTGACCTGAATAGCCATGGAGCAACCATAGTCAAACTAAGGATCGATTAGAGTAAGAGAAAGTGTTGATAGAGGAAGGAATTTATGCTTTATTTCCAGAGGTTTTGATCTCAGCAACTATTGGGCTGCCTGATCAGGGATGCGGATCTGAAAGCAGTAGTTATAACAAGGAATATTAAGGAAAAGTCATGGAAATCTTTATATTGGGCATGCTTTCAGTGCCAATGACGGAACAGGTGTATATATATATATATATATATATATATATATATATATATATATATATATATATATATATATATATATATATATATATATATATATATAGACAGTCTGGTGCTTAACCTTTTGTTGGGGGGGGGGGCATAAAAACGAATGCCAGTACATAACAACGTATTACAGTTAGGTAATTCTGAAACAAGTGAAAGCTATTATGCGTTCAGTAATTACTATGGAAGCCTTGCATATCTCACACAGCCTGCAGTCTTTAGGGGTATGATCAGAGCAGCAACTCGAAGGAATTAATATCAAACTCATTATCCTCCAACACATCTTACAGAAGTCTCATATGCTTGTATTTTATATACGATACATTTTTGGATCATCTTAGCCCACTGGGCTACAGACATTTGTGGCAAGTTACAATATTAGAAGCTGAGCCTCATTACACCTCTTCCCTCCTATGTCTCTCTCCCAATTCTAATAACTTGCAACACTACTGCCTAGACTGTCCGGCAGTGAGAGACATACTACCATGTGAACAGCATCTTACAGCAATATGCCAACCTCTTGAAACTAGATCATCAAGACGAGGTTCTGACATGTCACCCTTAGTTTGGCGGATATTGGTGTTTTTAGGAATTTGCAACCCAAATTTGTACACATAACCATGCTAGTGTACTAATTTACTTATTTTTTTATCAAGGATAATATGATAAACGTTTAAGTTCTATCTGCTACTTGCAATTATAAATAGTAAAATAGTATATATTGTATACAATGTTTATGGTAGGATTGTTGTACATGTCTTCAACATTATGTGCTTTTACGTGCTTGTGTGGCACGATTTGCAGCAATTTTGTTTCAAATGCTATTTTGATGTCTGTATCTGACTGGCACTGTAGTTTGAAATAAATTGTTCTGGCAGCATCTTTATCAAGCTTTATGTTTTTCTATCAACTGAACTGTGAAGAATAAGCTAAAATACACTGTATAATTTGGATTTCATAGGATGTATGTAATGCCTGTAAGCTTATTGTACGTGGCTGTGTGGCACGCTTTGCCAAGACTTTATTCTTTTCTATCAATATTTGTTTATTTGTTTCATGATATATGTACTTGACTGACAATGTGATGCACAATAAATTAATAAAACTAAATAAACATCTTAACCTCCACATTGCCTTTCATGATTGCTCTAATGTGTTTGTGGAGATGAAGTTCAGAAAATTTTCAAGGCAAATCTGATGACTAAGAAACTTTTTACACTTCCAGCTAAATTAGTTGCCATTTTACGACTTGCAAGAAGGTTTTTGTAATAATGTTTTTGGTTTCCTGACAAAGATTTTATTTTTTTTTTTGGTGCACAGGAGCCAAAGGTAATGTGGATGTTGTCATATTCCAAATTTTTCCAATTGTCAGTAATCCAACGTTCACTTTGGCCTAGTTTGTTGGTGATCCACCTCTGGGTAATGAACATGGCTTCATCTTTCATGGCCTCAAGGTAGGCATTTGTTCTATTGAGATCAGTGACACGAATAACTTGACTGTCTCCAACTTTGGAAGTCACAGGGGCAAGACAATCAGCAGTCAATACCAGGAAACCAATAAAGAATAAAGTTAGAAAATAACAAGAATGCACTATGAACGACTCTCTCCAGGATACTGTATGAATGAGATAGGAGAAGGGGGGGAGGGAAATCAGTGACGGATTCGAGTGAACTCTCTCGGCCCTATTCAGGGTGTCAGCACTGAAGAAGCGGGGGGAAATGGGATAGGAAGGATTTGAGGGGAAAACACTCATTCCTATTCCTAGCATGCTCACTTGCTTCCCTCACATCCATCCTCCTATCATTCAGGGCTCTCCTTACTCCATCCATCCACCCAAACCTAGGCCTCCCTCTAGCAATTCTCCCATCAACTCTCGCATTCATCACCTTTTTTCAGCAGTCTTTCATCATCCATCCTTTCCACATGGCCAAACCATCTCAGAACATTCATTTCTACTCTGGCTGCAAATTCTCTACTCACACCCGTTCTTGCTTTCACCACTTCATTCCTAACCCTGTCCAATCGAGATACACCAATAATACTCCTCGGGCATTTGATCTCAAACACATTTAGTTTCCATCTCTCACTTACTTTCATACCCCATAACTCTGATCCATACATCACAGTTGGCACAACTACTTTTTCATACAAAACTTTTAACATCCATTTCTAACTTAAACTGATCAACTTCCTCAAATGTCTCTCCATACAACATAACATTCAATCCAGCACCATCCTTATTTCTTGTACACCTCATAACCTTACTATGTCCCACATTCACTGGCAACTTCCTGCTCTCACAAACCATTCCAAATTCTGACACTAACTGACAGAGTTTCTCCTCTGAAGCTGCCACCACCACAGTATCATCTGCAAACAGCAACTGATTCTGCTCCTACTAGTTATCATCCCCATCTACCAGTCTCAAACCTCGACCACGCACTCACTCATTCACCTCTATTACGACTCCATCAATATACAAATTGAACAGCCATGGTGACATCACACATCCCTGTCTCAGTCCCACACTCACTGGAAACCACTCACTCACTTCCTTCCCTACCCTAACACAAGCTCTACTGCCCTCATACAGTATACCATCAGTTCCATATAACCTCAAAACATTCCACATTGCCTCTCTATCAACTCTATCATACGCTTTTTCCAGATCCAAAAAATGCAAAATACACATACTTACCCTTTGTTAAATATATCTCACATAACTGCCTAACTATACAAATCTGATATATATATATATATATATATATATATATATATATATATATATATATATATATATATATATATATATATATATATATATATATATATATATATATATATATATATATATATATATATATATATATATATATATATATATATATATATATATATATATATATATATATATATATATATATACATATACATATATATATATATATATATATATATATATATATATATATATATATATATATATATATATATATATATATATATATATATATATATATATATATTTCTGTATATATATATATATATATATATATATATATATATATATATATATATATATATATATATATATATATATATATATATATTATTCACATATCAGTATGCATGAACGAATACATGTATGTATGTATGTATTCACGAAATTAAAAAGTACTCCAAATATTTCTTTCATTGCTTTCTTTAATGGACATTTTGTTACATTCATACTTATATATATATATATATATATATATATATATATATATATATATATATATATATATATATATATATATATATATATATATATATATATATATATATATATATATATATATATACAGAGAGAGAGAGAGAGAGAGAGAGAGAGAGAGAGAGAGAGAGAGAGAGAGAGAGAGAGAGAGAGAGAGAGATTATCTACACTAAAACTTTAAAAAATAGAACGTTTAGTGTAGTATCTTAGGGGTCATTTTGTCATGAGGAAATTGGAAAGCTAATTTCACGTCACTTAGGCTAAGGAAAAGCCTCAACAGTCAATATCCCAAAGAATTTTTAAGTGATTGTAAAAGGAAAAAAGGTGTGAAAAGATATTCTATTTTATTTTCAGCATCTCCTAATATAAGGAAAAAAATTAAAAAAAAGAGGGGGGGGGCAGGCAAATAGCTAATTAATAATAAGAAAAAATAATGCACAAAAAGATGCAAATCTCTATTGCCCGTTTTTTATGTCCCTATTAATCTCAATGAGATAAGAAATAAATAAATATTGCAACCTTGATATGGTAGAACGTAACACTGTAATACGGTAGAATCTCTGATATGGCACGAAAACTTAAAAGAGCATTCATGAGATATTCCTTACATGAGGGAGTTACAGCCAATAATCCTAAGTCATGATGATCATGTTGAAGTTGATACAGAGATGCAGCTTTCGGAAGAGATAAGACCTTCGATGAGAATTCGGTCACGAAAACATCTCTACAACGCACAACGAAAGCGATATAAGAAAATGCGGCAAGTTCAACGCAATAGGCTTTCAAGGCGCAGAGAGAGAGAGAGAGAGAGAGAGAGAGAGAGAGAGAGAGAGAGAGAGAGAGAGAGAGAGAGAGAGAGAGAGAATGATGAACAAGCGAGTAAAGTGAGCAGATGATACACAAACAACTGTAATGTAGTAAAGTACATTTCTCAAGATCAGACTCATCCAGTTACCGCAAGAATTACGTTTCTGTGCATTGGAAGACATTTCCGAAATTATTCTATTACTTCTCGAAACACACACACACACACACACACACACACACACACACACACACACACACACACACACACTTCTCTGCAGGATGTAAGGAAATACTTTTTCAGTGTAAGAGTAGTTGATAATTGGAATTGGCTAAGCGAGGAGGTAGTTAATGCTATCTCAATCCATAGTTTTAAGGACAGGTACGATAAGTATCACTAAGTCTAAAATGGAACCGATCAGGAGACGGGAAGATACGAGCTTTGGGCTCTTTCCCGTAAACACAATTAGGTAATCACAATTAGGTAATCACACACACTAGCTAGTAAAGGAAGTATATGCATTCTTGGCTGACATAAAGGTGGACCTCAGGCATGTGGAAAAGGAAATGTTCAGAAATATCAGTGTGACTTGTGTAAAGCCAAAGCTGTTTTATGATATGCAGATTTTTATATGCTGTAGTAAATTATTGATTAAAGTACATGACTGCAGTTTGCAATGCGAGTTTGCATCCCCTGATATTAAAAAAAAAAATTATCTAGGATATTAGTATTGCTAGACGTCACAATGAATCTAACTCGCTTATCTCCGATCGCCAGTACGGCCTCTACAATGCAAGATCCACTGGTGACCGCCTGTCCTATCGTACTCCTGTATGGTCATCTTTTCTGAGGAACTTTGGGGAATCTTTCTTTGTTGCCCTTGATATCTCTAAGGCTTTTGACAGAATCTGGCACAAGGCTCTGTTAGCCAAACTCTCTGCTTATGGCTTTACCCTTTCTCTCTGTTCTCTGATTTCCATTTTTTTTTTATTCTGAAAGTTTTATATCTGTAGTTGTTGACGGTGCAACATCTCTCCCTTTCACTGTTAGCAGTGGTTTTCCACAGGGTTCTGTTCTTTC
>JAXCGZ010006629.1:22500-32480 GCA_037179515.1 Halocaridina rubra
CCTTCCTTCTAAGTAAGTTTTTATCCATTCCAAAACATTTCCACCTATTCTAGCCATTGATTGCAGCTTCCTAATATGTCTCCCATGTGGAACAGTGTCAAACGCTTTCTGGAAGTCTAGGAATATGCAATCTGCCCAGCCCTCTCTTTCCTGTAAGATTTGGCTTACCTCATCATAAAATTCTAATAAGTTTGTTACTGTTGATCTACCTTCTCTGAAGCCATGTTTCCTCACTGACAAAAAGTTGAAGGATTCCAAGTGAAGAGAGATATGTTTCCTTAGTAGTTTCTCCATAACTTTGCAAACTATGCTGGTCAAGGAAACTGGTCTATAGTTCAGAGCCGTATCCCTCCTTCCCTTTTTGAAGATAGGTATCATATTTGCTTGTTTCCAGCATCTTGGAATCTCCCCCAACTCCAGTGTGTGTGTGTGATTACCTAATTGTGATTACCTAATTGTGTTTACGGGAAAGAGCCCAAAGCTCGTATCTTCCCGTCTCCTGATCGGTTCCATTTTAGACTTAGTGATACTTATCGTACCTGTCCTTAAAACTATGGATTGAGATAGCATTAACTACCTCCTCGCTTAGCGAATTCCAATTATCAACTACTCTTACACTGAAAAAGTATTTCCTTACATCCTGCAAAGAAGTTTTCTTACGAAGCTTCAAACTATGACCTCTAGTTCTAGAGCCAGCCATATCGAAATATCGATCCCTATTCACTCTATCATAACCATGAAGGAATTTAAAGACTGTCACCATATCCCCCCTTACTCTTCTAGCTTCGAGTGATGGCAAGTCTAATTCCCTCAGCCTCTCATCATAACTGAGATTGCGTATTTCTGGCACCAGTTTCGTGGCATGTCTTTGAACTTTTTCAAGCTTAGCTATGTGCTTTTTCAAGTGCGGATTCCAAAAGGGGGCTGCATATTCGAGTTTTGGCCTCACATAGGTTACATAAATATTTCTGAACATTTCCTTGTCCATGTGCCTGAAGGCTACCCTTACATTTGATAAGAATGCATATGCTGCCCTTACTACGCCATTTATATGTATTTCTGGAGACAAATCTGCCAGTATGTTTACTCCTAGATCTCTCTCATTTTCTGTCTCTTGAAGCTGTACTCCAGCCACCGAGTAGTCAAGCTTGGGCCTTCTTGCACTTGTACCCATTCTCATTACCTTACATTTTGAGGTATTGAATTTCATTAGCCACTTTTCTGACCACTCATGCAGATTATTTAGATCCTCCTGAAGTTCTCTACCATTGTTCTCGTTTTTTACTTTCTTCACAATCTTTGCATCATCTGCAAACATATTCATGAATGAATTTACAGACTCTGGTAGGTCATTTACATATACAAGGAACAAAAGTGGCCCCAAAACTGAACCCTGTGGAACTCCACTACTAACTCTTCTCCATTCAGACACTGAGTGTCTTACTCTAACCCTCTGTTCCCTTCCTTCTAAGTAAGTTTTTATCCATTCCAAAACATTTCCACCTATTCTAGCCATTGAGTGCAGCTTCCTAATAAGTCTCCCATGTGGAACAGTGTCAAACGCTTTCTGGAAGTCTAGGAATATGCAATCTGCCCAGCCCTCTCTTTCCTGTAAGATTTGGCTTACCTCATCATAAAATTCTAATAAGTTTGTTACTGTTGATCTACCTTCTCTGAAGCCATGTTGCCTCACTGACAAAAAGTTGAAGGATTCCAAGTGAAGAGAGATATGTTTCCTTAGTAGTTTCTCCATAACTTTGCAAACTATGCTGGTCAAGGAAACTGGTCTATAGTTCAGAGCCGTATCCCTCCTTCCCTTTTTGAAGATAGGTATCACATTTGCTTGTTTCCAGCATCTTGGAATCTCCCCCGACTCCAGTGACTCCTTAAATATGATACTTAGTGCCACTGATATTGTGTTTGCGCATTTTTTAAGCACATGAGGGGATATGTCATCAGGACCTGTAGCTTTATGAACATCTAAATCCATCAGCGCTTTGCATACCTCTGTGGCTGTAAGGTTGATGTTCTCTAATACCGGCCCTTGAGCTTCTATCACTGTAATCTGAGGGGGTGGGGTATTTTCTACTGTAAATACTGACTGAAACTCCTTGTTCAATTCTTTGCAGATCTCTTCGTCCGTCTCAGTGATGCTTCCATCCGCTCTCTTTAGCCTTAAAACCTGTTCTTTTACCTTCAGTTTTCCTCTGATAAAGCTGTGGAAAAGCTTGGGATTTTCTTTAGCCTTCCTGGTGATGTCCCTCTCATAGTCTCTCTCTGCCTCTCTCCTTTTACTTAGGTAGTCATTTCTTGCTCTTTTGTAGGTTTGCCAGGCATTTATGTTTTTTCTCCTCCTATACCTTTTCCAGCATTTGTCTCTCCACTCCTTAGCTCTTTTACACCCATTATCGAACCATTTCTCTCTGGCATGAATTACACCTACTTTGGTGACAGGTATGCAGCAATCTACTATCTTCCCATATTTCTCACAAAAGATGTCATACATTTCTTGTACAGATTTGTTGTAAAATAAGGTTCTCCAGTCAATAACTGCAAAAAGCTCATTCATTTTGATGTAATCTCCTTTCGGATAGTTCCTCCTCATGTCCTCAGTGCCTCTACTCTCAGGAAGAATATCTTCAATGATATACTCCATCAACAACACACAGTGGTCACTCTTTCCAATTGGTGGTTCATACTCACTTTTTTCAATATCCAACACATTATCTGTGAACACTAGATCAAGTAGTGATGGCTCATCCCCACCCCTGGCCCTTGTTGGTTCCATTACATGTTGGTGTAGGAAATTCCCTTGTACGCAATCTAGGAACCTTGCCCCAAATGAGTCCTCACCACTGTGTGGGTCAAGATTTATCCGATCTATCTCTTTATGATTAAAGTCTTCCATAATCAAAATCCTACATTTTTTTTCCCGTGCCATGTTAACAACTGAGTTTATGACTTCAATAGTACCTATATGACTTTCCTCATAAACTTCAAGCCTATTTTGGTTCCTTGGTGGGTTGTATACAACAGTTATTATAATGCTCTCTGACCCAGTATTTATGCGAGCAACAAGAAATTCCTTGAACTCACTTTCTATAGCCAAGTTTATTTCTTCAACTTGAATCCTTTCACTTATGAGCAGTGCTATCCCTCCACCAGTCCTCTCAGATCTTTCAACCCTTAGTATTCTGAAGCCCTTAGGAAAAACTGTGACACTGTTTATGTCCTCACTCAACTTAGTCTCTGTAATTCCTACTATATCTGCCTTACTGTTGTGAATCCTATCTTTTAATTCTACTGTCTTACCAGCTAATCCATCAGCATTTGTGTGATTACCTAATTGTGATTACCTAATTGTGTTTACGGGAAAGAGCCCAAAGCTCGTATCTTCCCGTCTCCTGATCGGTTCCATTTTTAGACTTAGTGATACTTATCATACCTGTCCTTAAAACTATGGATTGAGGTAGCATTAACTACCTCCTCGCTTAGCCAATTCCAATTATCAACTACTCTTACACTGAAAAAGTATTTCCTTACATCCTGCAAACAAGTTTTCTTCCGAAGCTTCAAACTATGACCTCTAGTTCTAGAGCCAGCCATATCGAAATATCGATCCCTATCCACTCTATCATAACCATGAAGGAATTTAAAGACTGTCACCATATCCCCCCTCACTCTTCTAGCTTCGAGTGATGGCAAGTCTAATTCCCTCAGCCTCTCATCATAACCGAGATTGCGTATTTCTGGCACCAGTTTCGTGGCATGTCTTTGAACTTTTTCAAGCTTAGCTATGTGCTTTTTCAAGTGCGGATTCCAAAAGGGGGCTGCATATTCGAGTTTTGGCCTCACATAGGTTACATAAATATTTCTGAACATTTCCTTGTCCATGTGCCTGAAGGCTACCCTTACATTTGATAAGAATGCATATGCTGCCCTTACTACGCCATTTATATGTATTTCTGGAGACAAATCTGCCAATATGTTTACTCCTAGATCTCTCTCATTTTCTGTCTCCTGAAGTTGTACTCCAGCCACCGAGTAGTCAAGCTTGGGCCTTCTTGCACTTGTACCCATTCTCATTACCTTACATTTTGAGGTATTGAATTTCATTAGCCACTTTTCTGACCACTCATGCAGATTATTTAGATCCTCCTGAAGTTCTCTACCATTGTTCTCGTTTTTTACTTTCTTCACAATCTTTGCATCATCTGCAAACATATTCATGAATGAATTTACAGACTCTGGTAGGTCATTTACATATACAAGGAACAAAAGTGGCCCTAAAACTGAACCCTGTGGAACTCCACTACTAACTCTTCTCCATTCAGACACTGAGTGTCTTACTCTAACCCTCTGTTCCCTTCCTTCTAAGTAAGTTTTTATCCATTCCAAGACATTTCCACCTATTCTAGCCATTGATTGCAGCTTCCTAATAAGTCTCCCATGTGGAACAGTGTCAAACGCTTTCTGGAAGTCTAGGAATATGCAATCTGCCCAGCCCTCTCTTTCCTGTAAGATTTGGCTTACCTCATCATAAAATTCTAATAAGTTTGTTACTGTTGATCTTCCTTCTCTGAAGCCATGTTGCCTCACTGACAAAAAGTTGAAGGATTCCAAGTGAAGAGAGATATGTTTCCTTAGTAGTTTCTCCATAAGTTTGCAAACTATGCTGGTCAAGGAAACTGGTCTATAGTTCAGAGCCGTATCCCTCCTTCCCTTTTTGAAGATAGGTATCACATTTGCTTGTTTCCAGCATCTTGGAATCTCCCCCGACTCCAATGACTCCTTAAATATGATACTTAGTGCCACTGATATTGTGTTTGCGCATTTTTTAAGCACATGAGGGGATATGTCATCAGGACCTGTAGCTTTATGAACATCTAAATCCATCAGCGCTTTGCATACCTCTGTGGCTGTAAGGTTGATGTTCTCTAATACCGGCCCTTGAGCTTCTATCACTGCAATCTGAGGGGGTGGGGTATTTTCTACTGTAAATACTGACTGAAACTCCTTGTTCAATTCTTTGCAGATCTCTTCGTCCGTCTCAGTGATGCTTCCATCCGCTCTCTTTAGCCTTAAAACCTGTTCTTTTACCTTCAGTTTTCCTCTGATAAAGCTGTGGAAAAGCTTGGGATTTTCTTTCGCCTTCCTGGTGATGTCCCTCTCATAATCTTTCTCTGCCTCTCTCCTTTTACTTAGGTAGTCATTTCTTGCTCTTTTGTAGGTTTGCCAGGCATTTATGTTTTTTCTCCTCCTATACCTTTTCCAGCATTTGTCTCTCCACTCCTTAGCTCTTTTACACCCATTATCGAACCATTTCTCTCTGGCATGAATTACACCTACTTTGGTGACAGGTATGCAGCAATCTACAATCTTCCCATATTTCTCACAAAAGATGTCATACATTTCTTGTACAGATTTGTTGTAAAATAAGGTTCTCCAGTCAATAACTGCAAAAAGCTCATTCATTTTGATGTAATCTCCTTTCTGATAGTTCCTCCTCATGTCCTCAGTGCCTCTACTCTCAGGAAGAATGTCTTCAATGATATACTCCATCAACAACACACAGTGGTCACTCTTTCCAATTGGTGGTTCATACTCAATATTTTCAATATCCAACACATTATCTGTGAACACTAGATCAAGTAGTGATGGCTCATCCCCACCCCTGGCTCTTGTTGGTTCCATTACATGTTGGTGTAGGAAATTCCCTTGTACGCAATCTAGGAATCTTGCCCCAAAGGAGTCCTCACCACTGTGTGGGTCAAGATTTATCCAATCTATCTCTTTATGATTAAAGTCTCCCATAATCAAAATCCTACATTTTTTCTCCCGCGCCATGTTAACAACTGAGTTTATGACTTCAATCGTACCTATATGACTTTCCTCATAAATTTCAAGCCTATTTTGGTTCCTTGGTGGGTTGTATACAACAGTTATTATAATGCTCTCTGACCCAGTATTTATGCGAGCAACAAGAAATTCCCTGAACTCACTTTCTATAGCCAAGTTTATCTCTTCAACTTGAATCCTCTCACTTATGAGCAGTGCTATCCCTCCACCAGTCCTCTCAGATCTTTCGACCCTTAGTATTCTGAAGCCCTTAGGAAAAACTGTGACACTGTTTATGTCCTCACTCAACTTAGTCTCTGTAATTGCTACTATATCTGCCTTACTGTTGTGAATCCTATCTTTTAATTCTACTGCCTTACCAGCTAATCCATCAGCATTTGTGTATAACAATCTTAATGAGGCCCCATCCCCTGATCTTCTGTCATTATCTTCTTTATCTCCCCTTTGTCTGGAAGTATTCCGTAACGAAAATTTTTCTTCTCTTCTTCATTTCTTCCATCATTTAACCTTCTTGCCTCTTGCAACAAGTTTTTGATCTTTCCCATCTCTTCCTGTGTTCTGTATCGTCTAATGAACACTTCTTTGCATTCTTGAAGGTCTTTTAGACTTTTTTTTCTCAACAATATTTCCCTACATGTCTCCCCTCTCTCAAAGGTTACTTTTGTTGGTCTCGGCTTTCCTTCCCTCGAATATTTACCTAGTTGGTGTATGTTTACAATATCCTCAGGACCACATACTACTCCAAGCTTTCTTATCAGGTCTACAACCCTAGCTTTATTTTCTTCAAGTCTCCCCTGCCATGTTGGCTCCTGGGATTCACTTATGCCTGAGATTACCACTGTCTTCTCCTTATCAAGTGCCTGTCTGATGAGTGGGTTTGCCCTTTCCATCACAACGTCTTTCATTTTTTCGATTACTGTCTCTTTATAGTCAACTGTTTGTATGTTTTCCAGTGCCACCACCTTTACAGCCTCTTTTACTGCCACATTCCCCTTTAGTGCATCAGCAAAGGACGTTTTCATGGCATCATTTTCCATATTCAGCTCCTGGAACTCTTTTCTGAACTGTTCATTGTTTTCTTTAATCTGAACATTCCAAGCAGCAATCTCGTCTCTCTCAGAAGATAGCAGTGAACTAACATCTAATTCCTTTAGGTTGTCATTTAGCTGTTTGTTTTTATCTTCTTGATTAGAAATTCTAGATTCTAGTTGACTCTTTTCCCCTTCCAGCTTCTTTATTCTTTTTTCTAGTTCCTTTCTCTCCTGCCCTTGTGCTTTATTTGCTTCCTCCAAAGATCTTATTTGTTCTCTGAGTGTTTCATTCTCTTTCATTTCTCCATCCATATTCCGAATTTTATCATCAAGGCTTGTAACCATTTCCTCTAACTTCTTGATTCTCTGTTTAAGTCCTCTGATGACTACCCCTTCTCCCGACCCATGGGTGGGAGAGGTTTGGGACAGAGATGGCTTCATTTTTATGTTCTCCCTCTCACAGAATATAGAAAGAAGACGAGAAAGAGGAAAAAAAAAAGAAAAGAAAAAGAAAAGAAAAGAGAAAAACTTCTAATTTACCTTCACACAGAATTTTTATATCTCCATATAAGTGCTATTTAGTGACTCAGTTTGTCTCCTTTCTGGTAACACACATCTTAACTTAAAAACTTGACCATGGTAATTTACGTATAAAAAGAAAAACAAAAACAAAAGTCAAACCTGAAGGAAAATTCGAATTTGTGTTCGAGGTGGCACCCACCTGTTTCTGTTATATATTCTTCCTAACTGATAAACTGACTTGCTAACCAAGATATGTTATCACGGGATTTAGACTTTACATTTAACTCAATATATATACAAAATAACAAAATAGCAAACGAGAAAGCTAAAAGAAAAGCAAAAAAAAAAAATGAAGAAAATAGGACTGCTGTACTACTTGGCAACTTAACTCAGTACTGTTGACGGGTGGGTATTTGGTAATTTTTTTTTTTCTTTTATTATTCAATTTTTTAGTGTATCAAACTAACTAACTAGTTAATATAAATGGGAAGGATACTGTTTTTAACAATATATAGAACCACAGGATCAGGTAAAACGGCTCAAGAGCTTTCCCCAGTTTACACAAAAAATTAGGTAATGTGGTGTGAGGCTCCACGTCTGGCAACTCTTCTAGATTTCCCTCAAGGCAGAAAATGGACGGCAGCTTCTCTCTCTTCTCACGAAAAAGTTCTCAATTTTTTTTCCTTTAATATGAACAGTCTCGCCTTACAACAAATATTAGTTTTTGTACTCACAATACTCTGCACGATTTCATTTTTTTTTGGAAATTATGGTAAAGTTTTCCACTAAGCACTTTAGTCACTAGAAACTTTGAAATTTAAGAGGAGCAATTCCGTGTGTCACTGAACGCGCGGTGTGTGTGTGTATAACAATCTTAATGAGGCCCCATCCCCTGATCTTCTGTCATTATCTTCTTTATCTCCCCTTTGTCTGGAAGAACTCTGTAATGAAAATTTTTCTTCTCTTCTTCATTTCTTTCATCATTTAACCTTCTTGCCTCTTGCGTGTGTGTGTGTGTGTGTGAGAGAGAGAGAGAGAGAGAGAGAGAGAGAGAGAGAGAGAGAGAGAGAGAGAGAGAGAGAGAAAGAGAGAGAGAGAGAGGTCTGTGATTACCTAATTGTGATTACCTAATTGTGTTTACGGGAAAGAGCCCAAAGCTCGTATCTTTCCGTCTCCTGATCGGTTCCATTTTATACTTAGTGATACTTATCATACCTGTCCTTAAAACTATGGATTGAGATAGCATTAACTACCTCCTCGCTTAGCCAATTCCAATTATCAACTACTCTTACACTGAAAAAGTATTCCTTACATCCTGCAAAGAAGTTTTCTTACGGAGCTTGAAACTATAACCTCTAGTTCTAGAGCCAGCCATATCAAAATATCGATCCCTATCCACTCTATCATAACCATGAAGGAATTGAAAGACTGTCACCATATCCCCCCTCACTCTTCTAGCTTCAAGTGATGGTAAGTCTAATTCCCTCAGCCTCTCATCATAACTGAAATTGCGTATTTCTGGCACCAGTTTTGTGGCATGTCTTTGAACTTTTTCAAGCTTAGCTATGTGCTTTTTCAAGTGCGGATTCCAAAAGGGGGCTGCATATTCGAGTTTTGGCCTCACATAGGTTACATAAATATTTCTGAACATTTCCTTGTCCATGTGCCTGAAGGCTACCCTTGCATTTGATAAGAATGCATATGCTGCCCTTACTATGCCACTTATATGTATTTCTGGAGACAAATCTGCCAGTATGTTTACTCCTAGATCTCTCTCATTTTCTCTCTTGAAGTTGTACTCCAGCCACCGAGTAGTCAAGCTTGAGCCTTCTTGCACTTGTACCCATTCTCATTATCTTACAATTTGAAGTATTGAATTTCATTAGCCACTTTTCTGACCACTCATGCAGATTATTTAGATCCTCCTGAAGTTCTCTACCATTGATCTCGTTTTTTACTTTCTTCACAATCTTTGCATCATCTGCAAACATATTCATGAATGAATTTACAGACTCTGGTAGGTCATTTACATATACAAGGAACAAAAGTGGCCCTAAAACTGAACTCTGTGGAACTCCACTACTAACTCTTCTCCATTCAGACACTGAGTGTCTTACTCTGACCCTCTGTTCCCTTCCTTCTAAGTAAGTTTTTATCCATTCCAAAACATTTCCACCTATTCTAGCCATTGATTGCAGCTTCCTCATAAGTCTCCCATGTGGAACAGTGTCAAACGCTTTCTGGAAGTCTAGGAATATGCAATCTGCCCAGCCCTCTCTTTCCTGTAAGATTTGGCTTACCTCATCATAAAATTCTAATAAGTTTGTTACTGTTGATCTACCTTCTCTGAAGCCATGTTGCCTCACTGACAAAAAGTTGAAGGATTCCAAGTGAAGAGAGATATGTTTCCTTAGTAGCTTCTCCATAACTTTGCAAACTATGCTGGTCAAGGAAACTGGTCTATTGTTCAGAGCCGTATCCCTCCTTCCCTTTTTGAAGATAGGTATCACATTTGCTTGTTTCCAGCATCTTGGAATCTCCCCCGACTCCAGTGACTCCTTAAATATG
>JAXCGZ010006630.1:0-10000 GCA_037179515.1 Halocaridina rubra
AACCCCAAACTCTTAAGCAGTAGTTTAAGATACTAAGTACCAAGGACTGCACCACCATGACTCGACATTCAAAGTTGAAACTATCACTTACACGGTTAATAAATAGAAGTGTACCTGTAACCTTTTTCTGCAATTCATCGATATGAACATTGAAAGTTAAAAAGTTGTCCATATGTATTCCAAGATTTTTGACACTTTGTGATGAAACGAGTGTGACATTGCCGAGTCTTAAATTGATGTTATTTGGAATACGGGATATGTACTGCCTTGGGCCAAAGAAAATGAGTTGAGTTTTGCTCTCGTTTAAAAGGAGCCCATTCTAATTGTAATAAGCTTTAGCACTAATTAGAACCTCTTTCGCTTTTTGTAGCAATTCATTAGTTTTATCAATCTCTCCTGTCAGTAAGATCTGAGTGTCATCGGCGTATATAACAAGGAGGCAGTCACGAATATATATAGGCAGATCATTTATGTAAATAAGAAATAGTAAAGGCCCCAAGATCGATCCCTGAGGGACTCCAAACTTTATTTTCTGAGGAGAGGATATGGCTGATCCAATGCGTACTGACTGAACTCGATTTTCAAGATAGTTTTCAAACCAAGGTGATCAATATTCAAATCTTCGCATTTTTTGAGTAAAATTTGATGGTTGACGCTATCAAATGCTTTAGAGAGATCAAGAAGCAAGAGTAGGGATATTTTCTTGTTTTCAATGTTTTCATGAATTTTATTGGTAACTGAGAGCAAAGCTGTTTCAGTGGAAAGATTTGGTCGGAAGCCATGTTGGTTTTTTGCAAGTAATTTATTAGATTCGAGAAAATCAATCAATTGGTTCGCAATTATTTTTTTCTAGTATCTTTGAGAGGATGGGCAATATATATATATATATATATATATATATATATATATATATATATATATATATATATATATATATATATATATATAGAGAGAGAGAGAGAGAGAGAGAGAGAGAGAGAGAGAGAGAGAGAGAGAGAGAGATTATTATTTTATTTTATTAATTTATTGCGCCAAGGCGTCAGACATTACATGAGTTCATACAAATAATGCTTCAAATGGATACAAAACCAAGAGTTGAACATGGTTTACAGGGAGGTGTACATATTGATAAAACATTGCTGCATACTAACACACAACTCACAGTATGGCAGCACAGAGTACATTATATGCAAAAGTAAAGCTCAGAGAAACGCAGAATGCACAAACAGAATTATACAGCAACATACAGAAAATATATGTATAATTCAATATAATTAATGGCCACCAAAGTGAGGATAACGAGCAAGAATAACATCAAGGTTGTCATCATTAAGTAAAAATGAGCAGATCTGTATTAAGTTCTGACCTCGTGGTAAAACATCTCTCACTGTGGGGCACTGAAGACAATAGTGGTCAAGAGTGTTAGCATTAGGATGGTCGCATAGTTTACAGGAGGTGTACTGTGGCATATCTAGAGTCTGGGAGACCTGCCATAAAGGCCGATACCCCATTCTGAGCCGAGCACTAACTACATTGTTTTTCCGCACCATTAACCCGCGTCTGCGATACTTGTAGCGACTGTGAAGAAAGTGATCATGGTGCTGTATGGACACACTGTTGGCCCTCTCCGTGTCCCTGCGCTGGACCGTCATGGCAAACCCAGCTGAGTAGATGATGTTACGTAGGCATCGGAGGGAGGGCTCAGCGTCCACAGCATGCCCATCCAGCATACAGGCCGCCTTGGCAAGACGATCCGCTGTGTCGTTGCCAGTCAGCCCAATGTGGGATGGAGTCCAAACAAATGACACAACAAGAGAAGCATCCCGAGCGGCCGCGAGGCGACATAGTATATCTCCCACAGCACGACCACAGATAGGTCTTGGCGAGGATAGGGCTTGTAGGGCCGATTGGGAGTCACAAATTATTACCCCATTCACTCGTCGTCGAACAAGGAGAGTCACGGCATCCAAGATGGCATTCAGTTCACAGTAGGTGGAGCTCGACGAGGTGGGTAGTCTACGGCCAATCCATGAATCAGCCGGCACAGGCGGCTCCATGGTGGGGGAAAACACAGCACATGCCGCCCTCCCATCTGCTTGCACAGAACCATCAACATAGACGTGGTGCGCTGCAGGGACAGACGTGGATACATCAGCGATAGTCTCCAGAGCTAACTGTCTCTGCAAGGGGGGATAGACATCCTTCGAGGTCGGTGTATATGTGACAGCGGGGAGGGGGACACGCCAGGGTGGTAAATCTGGGACAGCCGCCTGCACTGGCAGGTCGATGTCAAGGCCACGGAGAATGTCACTCACCACCCTGATAAGGTTATGACCTCCTGCTCGAAGTGGGAGCCTGGGTGCGTCTGGATCCAGGGATGTCCTCATGACAGCAGAGAAGTACGGAGCAAGAAAGGGGTAGTGAAGACACTTAACAGTAAAATAGGACACATTGGCATAAATCCTCTCCACAAGAGGGGGCAAGTTGAGCTCCAACTGCATACTCACAATACGGGTAGAGAGAGAACATCCCAAGATAAATCTCATGACTCGATTCTGGAACTTTTCAAGTGGCTCGAGAGCTGGTCTAGGAAGTTGACACAAGGCAGGAGACAGATAGTCAACCACTGACCGAAGTAGTAGGATGTAGAGGGTCCTCGCCACTGGGATGGAGACTCCTGCAGCATTGTTGGCAAGCCACTTGACAGGTGCAAAGCGGGGCTCCAGACGGTCAAGAAGGCTCTTCACAAAGGGATGAATTCGTTGACGTGCAGGTATAGCTGGGGTGATCCGGACTGGTGCACCTAAATACGTGTACTGTGTGCAGTGAGGGATGACATTACCACCCATGGCGAATGCGGGCAGTGCTCTGCAGTTGCGTGAAGTAAAAATTCTCCTTTTTTCTGGAGAGAGAGAGAGAGAGAGAGAGGAGGAGAGACAGAGAGAGAGAGAGAGAGAGAGAGAGAGAGAGAGAGAGAGAGAGAGAGAGAGAGAGAGAGAGAGAGAGAGAGAGAGAGAGAGAGAGAGAGAGAGAGAGAGAGAGAGAGAAATAATTTTGTTGGTGCGTACTTTTCAGTTTGTGGAGAAAATGAAACTAAATAAGGCGGCTAAGTCTGTGGCATTGTTATATTTTTCTTCCAACTTTTCCCTCAACATCTGGGAAAGGATAGATATCTGTTTGATATCCACTGGATTGAAAAATGGTAAATCATCTACCCGATAAGGATTTCCTATAACCAAGACGGATGTTCCCTGAAGAGCTGCAAAACCAATGGTCATTGAACTTACAATATATCAGAGGTATTTCCAGTAATAGTCCGGCCGACAACTATCCATTTCTCTCTGTCCCTCTTCTGAAACACGAAAATTTATATCACAAAATTCCTGGAAATGTTATTCTATTAAGGGAAAGCGCTACAAAAATACACCTAGACTCATTCTCCATATCTTTCTCGCCTTCCCAAACGAGCACTTTTATATTACCCAAAACTGACCTTCAACGAAAGATTGACATTCCTCTTTTCGCTCATTATTATACAAAATTCATATCAAGGCAATATTTTAAAATTATTTCCTAAATAAAACTCTCTTTCCATGGTATCAAAAAACATATCTGCTAATGAATGTTTTGACGTTGTGGCAAATTCGTTTAGCTACTAGGAGTAGGATTCTCTCTCTCTCTCTCTCTCTCTCTCTCTCTCTCTCTCTCTCTCTCTCTCTCGCTATATATATATATATGTATATATATATATATATATATATATATATATATATAATATATATATATATATATATATATATATATATATATATATATATATATATATATATATTATATATTATATATATATATATATATATATATATATATATATATATATATATATATACCAGCCTATTTCTCTCTCTCTCTCTCTCTCTCTCTCTCTCTCTCTCTCTCTCTCTCTCTCTCTCTCTCTCTCTCTCTCTTCTCTCTCTCTCTCAAAGAGAACTGTATATCGTCTATGCTGGAGTACTACTTATAATAGCTTCTGTAAAAATCACTGAGGAGCATACCACCTTAACTCGTTGCCAAGGTAAATAGAGAGAGTTGATGTAAAGCAGGGCATTTGGCCTTCAGAATCTGATCCGAACTTAACAGTAGTCTCCAAATGGGAAGTGAGAAAGAGCAACCAAATGTGGACGTGGGAAAAAACTGCTAATATGGAAGAAATAAGTAAGTAATAGATCAATGAAAAGTTTAAGTAAATAAAAAAATAAATAGGATAAATTAAGTATAACACACAGAGTATATACAATAAAATGACGAGAGATCCAGATGTATTTTATTAATAATTAATTCTTAATAAATTAATTTCAGAATGGGTCCATTATATTCTCCCCAAAAATTTGTGAAACAAAGTCCGATTGCAATGGCACAGGGCAAAATGAAATTCTGAATCTCATTCAGAATATCTCTCCTCCTCCTCCCACTCTCTCAACCTCCTCCAACCATTGCTATGGATGGCATTCTCATTGCACCTTGTGGCACTTTCATTTAGCCTATGGTGTGTGTATATGTGACCGCGCTCACGTGCGCGCCCGCATGTTTGTGATTACCGACTTGTGATTACCTAATTGTGTTTACGGGAAAGAGCTCAAAGCTCTTATCTTCCCGTCTCCTTATCGGTTCCGTTTTCTACTTAGTGATACTTATCATACCTGTCCTTAAAACAATGGATTGAGATAACATTAACTACCTCCTCGCTTAGCGAATTCCAATTATCAACTACTATTACACTGAAAAAGTATATCCTTACATCCTGCAAAGAAGATTTCTAACGAAGCTTCAAACTATGACCTCTAGTTCTATAGTCTGCATTATCAAAATATTGATCCCTATCCACTCTATCATAACCTTGAAGGAATTTAAAGACTGTCACCATATCCCCCTCAATCTTCTTGCTTTGGGTGATGGTAAGTCTAATTCCCTCAGCCTCTCATCATAAGTGAGATTACGTATTTCTGACACCAGTTTCGTGGCATGTCTTTGAACTTTTTCAAGCTTAGCTATGTGCTTTTTCAAGTGTGGATTCCAAAAGGGGGCTTCATATTCGAGTTTTGGCCTCACATAGGTTACATAAATTTTTCTGAACATTTCCTTGTCCAAGTGCCTGAAGGCTACCCTTACATTTGATAAGAATGCATATGCTGCCCTTACTATTCCATTTATATGTATTTCTGGAGACAAATCTTAAAGTATGTTTACTCCTAGATCTCTCTCATTTTCTGACTATTGAAGTTGTACTCAAGCCACCGAGTAGTCAAGCTTGGGCTTTCTTGCACTTGTACCCATTCTCATTACCTTACATTTTGAAGTATTGAATTTCATTAGCCACTTTTCTGACCACTCATTCAGACTATTTAGATCTTCCTGAAATTATCTACCATTGTTCTTGTTTACTACTTTATTTATAACCTTTGCAGCATCTGCAAGTATATTCATGAATAAATTTACAGACTCTGGTAGGTCATTTACATATACAAGGAACAAAAGTGGCTCTAAAACTGAACCCTGTGGAACTCCACTACTAACTCTTCTCCATTTAGACACTGAGTGTCTTACTCTAACCCTCTATTCCCTTCCTTCTAAGTAAGTTTTTATCCATTCCAAGACATTTCCACCTATTCTAGGCATTACTTGCAGCTTCATAATAAGCTTCCCATGTGGAACAGTGTCAAACGCTTTCTGGGCTTACCTCATCATAAAATTCTAATAAGTTTGTTAATGTTGATCTACCTTCTCTGAAGCCATGTTGCCTCACTGATAAAAAGTTAAAGGATTCCAAGTGAAGAGAGATATGTTTCCTTAGTAGTTTCTCCATAACTCTGCAAACTATGCTGGTCAAAGAAACTGATCTATAGTTCAGAGCCGTATCCTTCCTTCCCTTTTTGAAGATAGGTATCACGGTTGCTTGTTTCCAGCATCTTGGCATCCTCCCTGACTCCAGTGACTTTTAAATATGATACTTAGTGCCACTGATATTGAGTTTGCGCATTTTTTAAGTACATGAGGTGATATGTCATCAGGACATGTAGCTTTATGAACATCTAACTCCATCAGCGCTTTGTATACCTCTGTGGCGGTAAGGTTGCTGTTCTCTAATACCAGCCCTTGAGCTTCTATCCCTGCAATCTGAGGGGGTGGGGTATTTTCTACTGCAAATACTGACTGAAACTCCTCGTTCAATTCTTTGCAGATCTCTTCATCTGTCTCAGTGATGCTTCCATCCGCTCTCTTAAGCCTTAAAACCTGTTCTTTTACCCTCAGTTTTCCTCTGATAAAGCTGTGGAAAAGCTTGGGATTTCTTTAGCCTTCCTGGTGATGTCCCTTTCATAGTCTCTCTCTGCCTCTCTTCTTTTACTTAGGTAGTCATTTCTTGCTCTTTTGTAGGTTTGCCAGGCATTTATGTTTTTTCTCCTCCTATATCTTTTCCAGCACTTGTCTCTCCACTCCTTAGCTCTTTCACACTCATTATCAAACCATTTCTCTCCGGCATGAATTACACCTACTTTGGTGACAGGTATGCAGCAATCTACTATCTTCCCATATTTCTCACAAAAGATGTCATACATTCTTGTACAGATTTGTTGTAAAATAAGGTTCTCCAGTCAATAACTGCAAAAAGCTCATTCATTTTGATGTAACCTCCTTTCGGATAGGTCCTCCTCATGTCCTCAGTGCCTCTACTCTCAGGCAGAATATCTACAATGATATACTCCATCAACAACACACAGTGTCACTCTTTCCAATTGGTGGTTCATACTCAATTTTTTCAATATCCAACACATTCTCTGTGAATAAAAGATCAAGTAGTGATGGCTCATCCCCACCCCTGGCCCTTGTTGATTCCATTACATGTTGGTGTAGGAAATTCCCTTGTACGCAATCCAGGAATCTTGCCCCGAATAAGTCCTCATCACTGTGAGGGTCAAGATTTTTCCTATCTATCTCTTTATGATTAAAATTACCCATAATCAAAATCCTACGTTTTATCTCCCGTGCCATGTTAACAACTGAGTTTATGACTTCAATAGTACCTATATGACTTTTGCCATAAACTTCTAGCCTATTCTGGTTCCTTGGTGGGTTATATACAACAGTTATTATAATGCTCTCTGACCCATTATTTATGCGAGCAACAAGAAATTCCATGAAGTCACTTTCTATAGCCAAGTTTATTTCTTCAACATGAATCCATTCACTTATGAGCAGTGCTATCCCTCCACCAGTACTCACAGATCTTTCAACCCTTAATATTCTGAAGCCCTTAGGAGAAACTGTGACACAGATTATGTCCTCACTCAACTTAGTCTCTGTAATTGCTACTATATCTGCCTTACTTTTGTGAATCCTATCTTTTAATTCTACTGCATTACCAGCTAATCCATCAGCATGTGTGTGTGTGTGTGTGTGTGTGTGTGTGTGTGTGTGTGTGTGTGTGTGTGTGAGTGTAATTACCTAATTGTAATTACCTATTTGTGTTTACGGGAAAGAGCTCAAAGCTCGTAACTTACCGTCACCTGATCGGTTCCATTTTGTACTTAGTGATACTTATCATACTTGTCCTTAAAATTATGGATTGAGTTATCATTAACTACCTCCTCGCTTGGCGAACTCCAATTATCAACTACTCTTACACTAAAACAGTACTTCCTTTCATCCTGCAAAAAAGTTTTCTCATGAAGCTTCAAACTATGACCTTTAGTTCTGGTACCTGCCATATCAAAATATTGATTCCTATCCACTCTATCATGGCCATGAGGGCATTTAAAGATTGTCACCATATCCCCCCTCAATCTTTTCGCTTCGAGTGATCGTAAGTCTAATTCCCTCAGCCTCTCATCATAACTGCGATTGCGTATTTCTGGTACCACGTGCTTTTTCAAGTGCGGATTCAATAAGGGGGCTGCATATTCAATTTTTGGCCTCAAATAGGTAACATATATATTTATGAGCATTTCCTTGTCCATATGCCTGAAGGCTACCCTTACATTTGATAAGAAAGCATATGCTGCCCTTTCTATGCCATTTATATGTACTTTTGGAGACCAATCTGCCAGTATGTTTACTCCGAGATCTCTCTCATTTTCTGTCTCTTGAAGTTGCACTCCTGCCACAGAGTAATCAAGCTTGGGCCTTCTTGCACTTGCACCCATTCTCAATACTTTACATTTTGAAGTATTGAATATCATTAGCCACTTTTATGACCACTCATGCAGACTATTTAGATCTTCCTGAAGCTCTCTACCATTGCTCTCGTTTCTTGCTTTCTTCACAAACTTTGCATCATCTGCAAACATATTCATGAATGAGCTTACAGACTCTGGTAGGTCATTTACATACACAAGGAACAAAAGTGGCCCTAAAATTGAATCCTGTGTAACTCCACTACTAACTCTTCTCCATTCAGACACTAAGTGTCTTACTCTAACCCTCTGTTCCATTCCCTTTAAGTAAGTTTTTATCCATTCAAAGACATTTCCACCTATCCTAACCATTGCTTGCAGCTTCTTAATAGGTCTCTCGTGTTGAACAGTGTCAAATGCTTTCTAGAAGTCTAGGAATATGCAATCTGTCCTTCCCTCTCATTCCTGTAAGAATCGACTTACCTCATCATAAAATTCTAATAAGTTTGTTACTGTTGATCTACCTTCTCTGAAGCCATGTTGTATCAATGACAAAAAGTTGAAGGATTCCAAGTGAAGAGACATATGTTTCCTTAGTAGTTTCTCCATAACTTTGCAAGCTATGCTGGTCAAGGAAGCTGGTCTATAGCTTAGAGCCATGTGTGTGTGTGTTTGTGTATGCACGTGTGTGTGCATTAATGTATATAGAAACACTAAAATATATGTGCTTATTTGATAATTGTTGGTCCTGAATGATATTGGGAGTTGAATTAAATGCGAAAACCAAGCCACGAGTGTGGTTGGGAAAAACTGTAATATGAACAGAGTGGCATTAAGATAGAATGCGTTCATTCCTAGTATAGCAGATAAATACTATAAGGTCTGTTTCCCTTTTGACCTTTTGTTGTATGTTTGGTAGAGCCTTTGCCCAGTAATTATGTGCAATTTGTTCAAATCCCAGTCAGGGTAAAAATTATTCATGTTTTCACATATGGTAATGAGCTTCTTTGATTATTGTTGAGTCCGAATGAGATTGGGAGTTGAATTAAATAGGAAAAGAAGGAAACGAGTGAGGTTGGGGGAAACTGTAATATGAACAGAGTTGCATTCAGATAGAATACGTTCATACCTAGTATAGCAGATAAAGCTATAAGGTCTGTTTCCCTTTTGACCCTCTGAGGTGTAGTTGGTAGCGCCTTGGCGCAATAATATTGTGCCCCAGGTTCAGGTCCCGATCGTGGTAAAAAGATTCTTGATTTCACATATGGTAATGTGCTTATTTGATTATTATTGGTCCCAAATTAGATTTGGGAGTTGACTTAAATGCGAAAACAAAGCCACGAGTGAAGTTTGGGGAGATTGTAATATGAACAGAGTGTCATTCAGAGAGAATGCTTTCATTCCTAGTAATACCGATAAAAGTTATCATGGCCTATAACCATTTTGACTTCTGTGGTGTAATGGTAGCGCCTTGGCACAGTAATCATTACGTGTCCTAGGTTCAAGTTTCAGTCGAGGTAAAAATGATTTGTTTTCACATATGGTAATGTGCTTATTTGATTATTGTTGGTTCCAAATGAGATTGATAGTTGAAATGAATGCGAAAACAAAACCATGAGTGTGGTTGGGGAAAACTTTATTATGAAGACGATGGCATTTAGATAAAATGTGTTCCTTCCTAGAAAAGCAGATAAAAACTATAAGGTCTATTTACCTTTTGACCTTCTGTGATGTAGTTGGTAGTGCCTTTGCACAGTAATTATGTGTAATCGGTTCAAGTCTCGGTCAGGGTAAAAATAATTCATGTTTTCATATATGGTAATGAGCTTTTT
>JAXCGZ010006630.1:15000-20000 GCA_037179515.1 Halocaridina rubra
CAATGTAGAGAACTTCAGCATGTGGGTGAGAAGATAGGAAGAACTCATGGCATGAGGAGAGATATTCAAAGAAAGACACAAACTCGGTGGAGTTTGGAGAACAGTAGCAGAAGCAAAGGATGATAGTGGTAGTGGAGAGATAGATTTTTAGCCAGAGAACATAGCCTTTTGCGAATGAAATTTAAAATCAACTGTGTGGTCGGATGGCATCTCTCGCGACTTTGATTCGTCAGGTCGAGGTTTCACAACCCTCCACGTTCTATGGTTAGAAAGTATAATCACTCATGGCAACTTTCGCATTTTTCCTACACAATGGTCTATATCAAAAAGTCACCATCGTAGCCCTTAGTAGAAAAGGGAGTAAGTGACGCAAAACCAATCTTATTTCCTGTAAGGGTTGTGGTAAGTGTACTACTTCCATGTTCCCCTGCATGTCGTAAAAGTTGACTAAATGGGGTAAAGGAGAGGACTGGGATTCCCCTCCTCTGTATTTTTTTCCAGCAAAGAGTCAAGGTGTTTCTTTTTGACTCAGTCACCCCCATATTAGAAAAAAATGGCTCTTTTTTAATATAAATCTAGCTATCTATCTATCTATATACAGTAACCATATTCCTCCTTAATAGGGGGATGGCTGAGAAAGAGGTATTAAATTTACTTCCTGTGGAAGAAAAATAATTACAATGGGATTCCCAGTCACCTTGCTTTTTCCCCTTTTAACTAAATAATTTATTGCATCAAAGTACCCCTGAAACTATTAAGAATCTACCAAGCCTTCATTATTTGTGTTTAAGCCCTGAGTGTCTTGTTCTTCCTTTTTTTAATAGAACAGTATAATTCATCAGAAAATTCTTGAAACAATTTAAAATATATCAAGGCCTTAGAGTTTTGTGCGGAAGCCCTGAGTTTCATGCTTAGCCTGCAATCTTGAGAGGTACGATTGGAGCAGTGACCTGGGGAGTACAGTGTCAAACTCGAAATTCTAAAACACATCTTGCAGATGCCTCATATCCATGTCTTTTGCATACCGATTACCTCTATATTCTTGGATAATCGTAGCCACTACACTGTTATTCAGGACTGCTCTAATGTTTTCAGCAGGGTCGAGGTCCGGAGAATTTCCAAGCCATCCAGTTAGGAAAAAAAAAGTCAGTTCCAGAATACTTCATCGCATGTGATAATCAGGATGACGAACGATTCTGACAAAAAATTGTCACGTGTTTAGAGACGAAGGAAGTCTTCCTCCACGCACTGAGTCAAAATGCCAGAAAACTAAAGTTGATTCTCAGCAGTTAACAGCGGATTTCAAGGACTTTAGAATCGAGTGAAAAGTCTTTATCCTCCCCCTCCCCCTAGCAAGAAGTCACCAGTGTAAAGTCATACAAGTTTTGCTGTAAATACTATGAATTTAGCATGTCTTCGATATGAAGGGCTGGGTATGCAACTTTCGATCTTATTTTATATACACATTAAAACAGGGCAAAGGAATGTAACCATTTTCCACACAGTCTGTAAACTTTCAAAAGTCATCGCTGAAAAAATGAACTACCAACTTCGAACAACATAGAGAAAGAAGCTTAACCAATATATTTCCCTAAAAACTTACACAGAATGGTCAATATAAAATCATATCATTACCAAAACCAAATATATCAAGAATATTGAACAGTTCATTGGAATTCATTATGAAATAAGAATATCCATCATGAACAGGAGAAATTTTAACAATTAATAAAATGATCAAGGAGTAATAAATCTACTCACAAAATCTAAATAATTTTCCGTGATATATAAATGAGAATGATGAATATCATTTCACGTTAGCTTCAGAAACCAAAGAAATACTGCATTCATCGATTATGGAGCAATTTATTATGTTAATTGCGTTATGGACGATTTACTTGAATAATGGTGCAGTTTACAATCGGCATTAAATGATGTAAGGGAAAATAATATTCTTTTGATATTATTATGAAAAGCTAGACTCGATCCCAAAATGCATTTAAATCAGGTTCTTGCGAAGATTCGTGTACATTCCCTACGCCATTGCTGTTTGAGGAAAAGGAGGATGAGATGCCAGTGTTATTTTTGGATTCCCAGCCTACATCATAGCAGTAGACTAATGCAAGTGAGTTGAGCATGATATGTATATGCGAGGTCAGTGTCGGGACCATGGATGGTAATAGTCAAAGGAAAAAATCACATTTAAAAATTCACAGGTTGGCTTAGGTTATGTCATTTTAGGTTAGGTTAGATTTTTTCCTGTGATTTTTTTAATGATATTTTTACCTGGATTTCATAGAGACAATACCTGCCAGGGGGTTGCTATTCGGGATATATAACCACGTCCGTCAAAAAGCAAAGCAAAACTCAGTGATATGAGTGTAATGCTCAACAATTACAGAAACACAAATTCAGTTCTTTGTATACTATTTCTAGCTCTCAGATGCAACAGGTTATGTATGCATGTATGTATATATTTTGGTAGGTAGGTAGGTAGGCATGTATATATATATATATATATATATATATATATATATATATATATATATATATATATATATATATATATATATATATATATATATATATATATATGTATATATCTATATCTATATCTATATCTATGTCTATATGTATGTGTATGTGTATGTGTATGTGTATATGTATATGTATATGTATATGTATATGTATATATATATATATATATATATATATATATATATATATATATATATATATATATATATATATATATATATATATATATATATATATATATATAGATAGATAGATAGATAGATAGATAGATAGATAGATAGATAGATAGATAGATAGATAGATAGATAGATAGATAGATAGATAGATAGATAGATAGATAGATAGATAGATAGATAGATAGATAGATAGATAGATAGATAGATATATATATATATATATATATATATATATATATATATATATATATATATATATATATATATATATATATATATATATATATATATATATATATATATATATATATATATATATATGTAGGTTTGTATGCATGCATGTATGACTGCATTATAGTGAGAATTTACTAAGACAGAGCATTTCCATGTCATGAGTTCACAATAAAATATATGTACTTTTCTTTAAAAAAACAATAACATATATCCTGCATATATTATTTTAAAACTGCTGCTTAAATAAATCATGCCTAGTAATAGAAAAAAACCCGGAATATAAATAAAAAACTGCAGCAAATGAGTCTGGCTATATATTAATATTGCCCCATTTTTTGAAAAAGCAAAAATGGAGCATAAAAAGACATGAAAGGCCATAATAGACCATACTAGGATGTTTCAAGTTATAATGATTCATACATAAGAGGATGGTAGGGGCAGTTGAAATTTAGTATGAACACAAATATCTAAAATCTGGCATGATTCGTATATATTCATTATAAGTCTGTTATATGGCTAAATTACAGAGTCATAAACGAATGGCACATGGGTGCTAAAAAGGACTTGATTAGATAATTTATTCGTTAAACCCTGTCTACGCGACTACAGCACATGCTAATGATATACAGTTAAGAACACATGACCAAAGAAAGCGAATAGTCATGAGAAACATATTCTTCTATTGTTGAGAAGAAAAGTTTGTAATTAGCGTTTTTCTCCATTACTGCATTATAAATCAGAAACTTGGGAAGTCTCTCATATCTTGAAATGTAAACTCAGTAGCATTCACAGGAGAGAATAGGAAATGCGCGAGAACATATCTTGGAAAATCAAGAAAAGGTAATTCAATTGGAAACTTACATAAAAAAAAGATTAGAAAAATCTGTATCTTTGTAATGCAAGCTTTTTTCATAGGGGAAAAGAGTCACCAAGTATTGTATGCAGTAATTCAGCGAAGACACAAAATATACAAAATTATCGTAATGAAAAAGATATAGGTCGTAAACCTGCCCAAGGAAATTTTTCCCTGAAAATCTTTGCTTGATTGCCCCTCGAGAGGACCTAATCTCAATTCCTCATTGTTGTTTCTACTCTCTGTCTTTTCCTGAACCTCTTTTGAGACAATGTGAGAGGATATCTGCTTCCCATAATAGGTAATCATAATCAGTTTATATCACTGTCATTGAGAGCATCTTCATATATTTGGGGCAGAGAGGAGCATTTTATTCAAATTCACCAGCTCCGCTTAGTGCCTTTATTCCCATCCTCCATTTCTTGTGTAAAATCAAAAGAAACACTTATTGTCATTCAGAATGACTTTGTTGATTAATAAAACTATCGAACCGTAAATTGAGAAAAAAAGTGAAGTTCTACTCATACTCAGCTGTCTTTTCAATAGCCTTTTCAATTAACAAGTCGGCGGTACGCTGAGTCCAATCTATTTATGATTCATATTTTCTTTTCTTCACAGATAGGAAATAAACCTCTCTCTCACTTTTCAAAGCAGATTATCCAATGAGAGTATAATTGTTTGATACCTTATGCACACACACACACACACACACACACACACACACACACACACACACACACACACACACACACACACACACACACACACACACACACACACACACACACACACACACACACACACACACACACACGCACACATACACACACACACACACACACACACACACACAGAGGCATTGATATGTTTTGTACACAATTTAGTTTTTTATGTATTTTCTTTATGTATGATACTCTCTCTCTCTCTCTCTCTCTCTCTCTCTCTCTCTCTCTCTCTCTCTCTCTCTCTCTCTCTCTCTCTCTCTCTCTAGCAGTTTCATTTGATAATTACGATGATAACACAATGCGTCTCCTTGTTGTACTGACGTTAGTGAACCGATGAGAAATAAACGACGTTGGAGCCGTTTGAATCCAAGACCACTTCTTTTTTAATAAAGAATGGTGGAGCAGAGCACTAATTCCATTATTATTATTATTATTATTATTATTATTATTATTATTATTATTATTATTATTATT
>JAXCGZ010006630.1:22500-25000 GCA_037179515.1 Halocaridina rubra
ACTGAGTTCATATTCATGCCTACACCTACAAAGACCAGAACAAAACAGCAAAACTCAATATATGTATAAAGAAATAACAACAATTAAGAAAAAGAAAAAAATACATATACATACATTTTCAGTATATACGCACATAATAAAATTATAGATATTTAATAATTAATGCAATGGACCACATTAGAATATTTTTAAAGGATAGCTTGAGCAATCTAAATTTAATTCGGGGTTCTCTCTTTTTAATTAAAAGTGATTCTGCAATTTTAATTTCAGCCTCATCTTTTCCTTTGTAAAGTGTTTTAAAATCACTTATTGAAAAATCACATTTACATTTTTTCGTGGCAATGTTCCCTAATGCTTGATGAGAGAGGTCTTATCAGGTGTCTGTTTGTTCTGAAACTCAGCCCCTTATGTTCATGGTATCTTTTTGTTAATGACTTCTTAGTAGAGCCATAATAGGCCAATTGGCAAGTTGGACACTTAAAACTATATACAACCAATGAACAGAATGGTTGAGGTAGTTGTTCATTATGATTTAAAAAGGTTTTAAGTTTAAAGTTATTATAAAATGCAAAATTAGGGGTAATTTGTGGATAATATCTATTAAATAAATTTATGATTTCATTTTTAAGAAAGGAGTTCGTAATGTTATTCATGAATGGGAATTTGAAAAAATAATTTGTGTTTTTGTGGTCCATATGTTATGGGTTTTGGAGAAAACGTCTTGTTTAAGAAAGTTATTAATGATTTGTTCATCTTATTAGGAGTAAATCTATTTTGTATAAAGAATTTATTCAGAAAGGACACTTCATCAAATTTAATGTAGGTGGATGTTAGTCGAAATGCCCTAGTAAAGAGTGTGTACAATGTGTTCTTTTTGTATAGTTCATAGCACTCACTTAAAACATTTATCCCCATGTCCGTGAAACATAATTTGCGATAAATACTAATTTAAAATTTATTGTTGTTTTTCTTTAGCAATAGATCCAAAAATGGGATCTGATTATTATTTTAAATTTCCATGCTAATATTAATTTTGTTATGTTAGTTATTTAGGTAATTCAAGAATTTTTCTTCACTATGATTGTTTCTCTCTTCATATATTACAAAAGTATTATCAACATATCTTCTATAGATCGCTGGTTTAAAATCAACAGGGCACGCATTTAGCCAATGTTTCTCGTGGTAAGATAAAAAAAATATTTGCCAATGGGGCAGACAAGAGGTTACCCATGGCCAAACCATCTACTTGATTGCAAATAGTCTCGTGGAACATGAAGAAGGAATCGCCAACAGCCAGTTGAAGCATCTGTTTGAAATCGTTTTTTGACATACATATAAAGCCTTCATCTTTGGAATAAAAAAAAATTGAAAATGTACTGGATGGTGATCGTTCTACAATTCCTTATAAAAATACGTTATCCAGAAACTAAAACTGTCTCAGATGTTATAATAAATAGATACTGCCGGCAAGTGTGGCTAAACGCTCGACAATGAGAGAAGTGTCTGCAAAAGTGGGAGAAGGCAAAACTTGATGTTTTATTTTTAGAAAGATGTCTGCTTTACAGTGTGATTCCAAAATTCGTACGTTTTAAGCTATATATCAAACAGCTTGAGAGAATGAAATTTTACTATGAATGGCAACGATATCATTTGGAGAGTTACCTGAAGCAAAAAAAAAGTTGACGCTTTATATAACAAACTATTAGCAGCTCACGTCATTGTTAAAGACAAAATATCATGTCTAGATTTTAATCACGTGTTACATTTTATTCACAAAAGTATTGACAATTACAAAAATCAGATCTCTCTAACTCATGCAAGCAAATTACATGATCTGGGAATAATATTTATAAACCTCCATCCCTCGACCCTGATAAGGTTATAATTAATTTGTCTAATAGACTCTTTACAAGAAGAAAAAAATCTATTTTGTCTTTCGGTGATGATCACTGTTTTTCACCAAAATATCCTAAATTTGATTTATATGTATGTATGGAGTCAATGGTGAACAAACTAATAGGATCACCCATTATTAGAAACAATAATGAAAACGAAATGTATGCTGATCTCAAGGTTATTGCAAATAACACCATATCATTACTAAAATAGAGATCCCAAAATGCAGTAAACATCTTTACAATAAACGACTTCAAACTACTTGATAATCTTAAAAAGAACATGGATGTAATTATCTGTAGACCTGACAAAGGACGAGGAATAGTTATTATGAATAAGCATTATTATTTATCTAAAATGCTCAACATTCTGAATGATGCTTCAACCTTTAAACAAGTAGATCATTGTGATCCAAGAAAACATAATTTATTGTTAGAAGATAAAGTAAATAGGTTCTTGTAGAAAATGCATAACTCCGGAAACATCACAGAAAACGAATACAAACAAATGTATGCAACTGGATCAAACCAAGGTATAATGTATGGTCTCCCAAAAGTGCACAAGCCAAATGTCCCATTAAGACCCGTTTTATCCTCTTTCAAAA
>JAXCGZ010006631.1:0-32401 GCA_037179515.1 Halocaridina rubra
AGAGAGAGAGAGAGAGAGAGAGAGAGAGAGAGAGAGAGAGAGAGAGAGAGAGAGAGAGAGAGAGAGAGAGAGAGAGAGAGAGAGAGAGAGGTAAAATTTGTACATCGAAGAACCATAATCAAGTTGCGTAGATTATAAAAGAAATTACAATACACTCCATTTCACTAAGTTCATATGCGAGGTTGTACCCTCAAATACATTCGTCATCGATCCGGATTCGGATACGGTATTTGGAACTCCATTGAAAAAAAAAATCATTTATCTCCGGACCTTTTTTCACGGTGCAAAAGTCACAGACAATAGTTTCATTTAAAAAAAAAAATGGTGAAAGAAGATTCCGACATCAGATAATAGTGAATCGATAAAGTTAGATCTATGCATTAACAAATGCAAAAAAAAAAAAAAAAAAAAAAAAAAATCGGTCGAAGAAACCCACACACTGCCATTTCATTTTCAAATTTTTTCTATAACTCGATGATTTTTTTTTATTCCTTTAACCAATTTTAACGGGTTGAAAACAACTTTTTTTTTACGTTTTATGTTACAATAAGTCCCCATTTGGGGGTGGACGCAAACGGAGTGAAGCCGGGGAGTTTAAAGCTGGATACTCTTCCTAACGCCACGCCGTGGACTTGAACACAAGTCTGTCACCTCCTGAATCAAGGACTCAACCACTAAGGCGGTCCCCTTAAGAACTTGTCACATGAAAAACTCACCTGTTCACAGAGGACTATGAGGGAAGATGCAGGTGGAAGATTATGGTGGAGCAGACTTTTAATTGGAATATAGAGGAAGAGAACCAAGTATATCAAGTAAAGCATCCCTCCAGCCAGGTCATACATACCTTTAATACAATATACATCCAACTTAATTTATACAGTTATTGCAAAATACTCTCTAATCCTATCAAATTATATATATTAATATTAGATAGAAACTACTATAATATACAGTTATTGCAAAATACTCTCTAATCCTATCAAATTATATATATTAATATCAGATAGAAACTACTATAATAAATCAATTTGAAATTACTTAACAGTAATAGCAGCAATATATTCTAGATAGTGCTCTAGACAGCTACATACTTTACAAAGATTTAAATATGTCTTGATGCATCAAAATTGCCATGTAAAGTTATGCTCAAAACCTTCCATATCATACAAGATGTCAAGCTACATATTTTCAAAAGATTTTAATATGTTTTGTTGCATAAAAATTGCCTGGTAAAGCTATGCTCAAAAGCTTCCATATCATACATGTCAAAATTAGCAAGTAATTATATACAAGTAGGATTCGGCTTTACGTCACGAACTCCCTTTTCTACTAAGGGCTAGGACGGTTGCTTTCTTACGAAGGACTTGTTTTGGCAGCTGTAATCGTTACCCTGAGTGTATGCCCTTACTAACCTCAGTCCGTGACGGGGCGCGAACCCTCGACCTGCCGCCTCAGAGTCGCAGACGCTACCATTTTGCCACGGAGACTACAGGTAATTATATACAAGTAAAAACTACGAATTGCCATGAAATGAGAAAAAATGTATATCACATGGCATGGGCAAGTCCTGAGTACGTGTTATAGCACCTTTCACATATCTATTTTGATAAAATTTATTTGTATTATTCCATATCTAAATTAGTAAAGGTAGGTATACTCTCCTATAATAAGGCCAAATACTAGGATAAAAAGATACTATCATTAATACAAAACGTACTTCAGACGTTTTGGTAGTGTTCATTCACCTAAACAAATGAATAAATATAATAACCCAGGGATGTCTGACACATGATATATACTAGAAACTTCAGAAAAGAAGCGTATGGTCTAACTTACTGCCTGTGAACAATGCAGTCGTGAGATAGGTCAAGAGCTCTACAGATCAGCAAAAGGACAGATGAAAGAGATTGGTACATCAAGATCTCAAATGAATGTAGCAGCATTTGAATTGGAGTTGCTGGAATTTAAGCTATGATACCTCTTTATGTTACATTTCTCAGGTTCAATAGTCTTCCAATTTTTGCCAAACACTTTTTGCAATCTGACAATATCTACATCTAAAGTCCATGATGAAATATATATACTGATTGTTTTGCAAAAAAATAATTTAAATAACTTTTATACTCACATACATCCCTGGTAATTTTTTACTTTAACATTGTCTTTCACCTTCAGCATCTATTCAACACACTGTCATTGTTCTGTTTTCTATTGCCTTTTAGTTGGTAATACTGTATATTCCCCCACTGCCTAATAGGAGATCAAACCTTCGTGTATCTATCAATTACATTTGGATATTTTACAAGTTCTCATTATGTTTTTTTTTACATACTTTTGAAAAAAAAAATCATCATAACATTATATTTTACTGACCACTAAGGCTTCGTTCTTCCCTTTGGCAAATACCACAAGTCTACAATTTTTGTCTATGTCAAGTTCCCACCGAATAATATTCATAGATAGCTGAATAACGATACTGCCTCGTCACAACCAGTAGGCTATTCACATTTCTGCAATGCAATGACATTAAACTTGGGCATATAATCATTGTTCCTTATTGGACTACTGTGTTAAGTGCAAATACCACAAGTCTACAATTTTTGTCAATGTCAAGTTCCCACCGAATAATATTCATAGATAGCTGAATAACGATTCTGCCTCGTCACAACCAGTAGGCTATTCACATTTCTGCAATGCAATGACGTTAAACTTGGGCATATACTCTTTATTCCTTATTGGACTACTGTGTTAAGTGCATAATCATAGCTTGAGTTTGTATCTTGCTTTGGTTTCTTTCCTTTACTCTAAAGTCAGTTATAAAATACTGAAGCTTCCCATTACTTCACTAGATCTTACATCGTCAAACAGTAATCAAAATGATGCCACAGTGCCACTCATATGCAATTCAATCATGAGAAACTGATTCGAGCAGCAAGGATTGCAGATTCAGGCATGAATCATACAGCAACTTTAAAAAGAGCATAAAGTTTGGTCTAATTTTAGTGAACATTCACCTGTCATTATTTTGAAAAGTGAGGTTTGTCCTCCTCAAATAGTATGAACTGGAAGAAGAAATAATTCCTTGATCCATTAGTTGGATCTGAGAGTATGTATTAGGAGGGAGAAATACCAATGTAATGTTGGGATGTATTTCACCAATGACAGACAACTTTAAAAGCATCGAGAATTAGCAAATATATTGGAAGCAAGGCACTAATTCTTTCAAGTAGTACTCTTCCATTGCAGTGGAATAACAATTTAAAAGAATGTTCAAAAAGTTGTTGTAACGTCCACATAATAGACCAACAGCATATGCTTATTAACCTCTTGCAAAACACTATTTTTCAAAGTGCTGAATCACAAAGGGCCATAATTCGTACCCTGCAACGTTGCCTCCCAACAACAATATAAGCTTGTCCTTAAAAGTTTAAGTCTGGCATTGACTTGGCCTCCTTATGAATGATGTAATTTCAGGCATGCAATTTCTGATAAGGAAGTTTCATCCATATTCAAAATCTGTTGGGGCAAATATACACTATCCACAATGAGTTTATCCAAAAGTTTTTACAATTTCCTCAACACTCACAAACTTTTCACTCTCTGCCTTCGCTGATATCAGAGTACTGAGAGGGATTGGCCTCTGTGTTTGGTCCTCACCAAATTCTCAATACAATATCCTTATCACTTTCCTATTCGTTTTGTAGTAATTAGCAAAGATGATCCTTTTCAAGCCTCACAACTTGGTCTTTATTTCTAAAAATGGGAGTGACTGTAGTGTGACATAGGTGTAAATCCGACGCATTATTAATAGAGAAGAGGCACAGAAAACAACAAATTTCAAGGGCATATCTGCAGACTTATACAACAGTCTATCAGATGGGTTTCTCATACCATGTCATAAAGCATTTTCAGGTCTAGGAACATATCCTAGCTTTAATAATTAAAAGTTTAAGTTTTTATGCATGGTTTTACTGGCAGCCATGAATATTTGTAAATATCTTGTTAAGAAGCCAAGTTTCCTCGCTTAGTATTAAGCCCTTATTTAAAAGTTTCTTAGAATTTTTTGTCTTCTATTAATTTTAGCTCATACTGGTCTTGTATAATTATGTTATAAATAAGTTATCAAATAACATGTAAATTATAGGAATTGTGTTCTGATATTCACCACAACAAACATGCATTCAGTTTATTCACATCTTTGAGGGAAAGTTTAACAACTCTAAGCTAAGGATTCTCTATGGATTGTTGCCATTTAAGCATTCTAAAAATATTGCTACACTAATCTTCCTAGCATGTATTTTTCTCCCACCATTTTATATATGGCTTCAAAATGTTATCTGCATGTGACAGGGCACAAAATTAAAACAAAAATTTATCCATGCATATTGCAATAAGGAATTTCTTGTATTCATTCACTTGAGGCAGTTATGATATCGATATAAAACCCATATTCAAAGCATTGTATGCTGTTTGTATATGGAAATATAAATAACTGCTTTACATCTGCATCATGCTGACATGGAGAGCAGACTATCAAATATTAAGATAACATATTATTCTACTAACCCATACATATTTGATATTAAGAATTTTGAAATAACACCTACTCAAGCCTAACAGGGCAGAAGAAAACATTTATATCTCAGGTGAAAGTTGCTCTTCATTAATTATCACATGTCACTTAGCAACAGAGCTAAAGTTGAAACTAAAGTTGTGAACAACATAGGTACTTCACCATAGAGCTGACAAGAGGAGTATTCTATATATTCATGTAATTATAGCCATACAGTTTATACATTTGAACAAAAAGTGATTTGGTTATATAATGAATCTGCTTTTCACTTACGTGGCATGGTATATCTGTGGTGAGCCCAATGATGGAAACCAATATACACCACAACTGAGGTACATGTGAACATGCAAACCCAAATTACAATAACTCGATCAAGTTCTCCAAAAGCCCATATGATGAGAGAGAGATCTAGGTTAGGGCTAAAAGGGTAAGAGATATTAGTAGTAATAACACAATTTCCTTCACACCACAACAATTCATATTTGTCATTAAAAGCTACATTATAATGCAGTAATTTTCCAGAAACAAGACTGAGGGCAATCAGTGGTAGATACAATTATATTGCATATATAAAAATTATAACAAGGATACATTTATTTAGATATAAAACTGTTACAGCTTTCAAAACTATGGATGAGCAAAGCTTATGTGTTAGCATATTTTATGTCATCTGGATAGCTATGTTAAGCAATATGACTCATTTATAAGCTGAGAATCACATCTAGTTGCACTGCATACTTGCCTGCCAGTTTGAATAATTTCTTCTAAGACTTTGTTACAGAAAAGCAGCACAAGAATTGCAACAAATATATTGTAAATGCTTTCTATGTGGTTCACATTAAGAAGCTCCTTCAATAGCGATGGCCTAGCAACAAACATTCTTCTTGGAAGTTGTCCAGGTATTTTTGATCTGCATATAAATAAAAAAAAAACAACCACATTAATATGAAGAGAAATGTTGCGTTTTTTAACTAAAAGTAACTTCTTTCAACAAAAAAGTCTGATCGAAAGTTAAACCAACTATGAGGAATATATAATGCCAGTGCTAACTCCTGTCTACAAATGAAAGCAACTATTGCTGAGAGGTGTAAAAATTAGTTAATATGTATCTCTAAGGCCTTCAAGTTTTACTATAACTTATTTTCCTTACACTAAATTCACACATAAAAGCAACTATTGCTGAGAGGTGTAAAAATCAGTTACTATGTATCTCTAAGACCTTAAAGTTTTACTATAACTTATTTTCCTTACACTAAATTCACATATAAACTTGATGGGTCCCATATAAGCCTCAATAAAGTTTACATAAGCTTAAAAGGTATACATGAAGCATAGAAAATGACTGAATAAAATCTTCCATTGGACAATAGTTATATCAAGATAACTTAAAATCAATACAGTACTTACTCTTTATTTATACTATGTGAGCGTGTGAGTGCTGAAGTAAAAGACTTTGAAGAACTATCTACAAAGCATCCTGCAACAGGAAGATTTGAATCCTTGAAAGATATCAAACGTTTTTCAATCAAGGTACTCATTTCTCCTTCTATAGAGCACTGTAAATCCTGCAAAAAACATAAGTACGATAATATATACTATATAAAGCTGGAAAACTGCTCTCAGCCTTCAAATATTTAAGGCAGTACCCCTAATAAATTCTGTATTTATTCATAAAAAGTAATTCATTATTAAAATGGTCAGTGACAAGAGAGAACATCGAACATGCCTTAAAGTTAAGCAAATAGACATATTAGCGAGAATTTAATGAAAATTAATAAAATAATGTTAAAAGAGTTGAGATATAACCTGCAAATGAACAGGAGAGTGCTTTAGCAGTGTCTTGAGTTTCAAATCATTGGCTTATGGCTGGGGAAACAATCCTTTATCTCACGATTTAAGCTTGCATTACAGTATCTCTGTTGAATAAATGATATGCCTCTTTGCTTGAAGAGTATGAAAGATCTCTTGTTTTAAGGTACCGACAGGAGGAACTGCTATTGTCCCCTGTAACTCCAACAATCATCATGCTCTTGACATTGATAAAGATCTTCAGGTTACTGCTGTCTCAGATTGCTCGACAATATGTTGCTAGTCAGCTACATATATGAGTGCTCTGTTCGTCCCCAGGCTGAGCTACATATAGATGCGGAACAGGTAGAAAGGGTCTTTCTGCCCTTTATCCTGACAGCAGTACCCTGAGAATCTGCATCAGTGTCAAGAGCATGATGACTGATGGTTTTACAGAGGACAATAGCAGTTCTTCCAGTCGATATATTATCTAGAGATTTATAAATTATATACAGTAGTTCAATCCTGGTTGAAAAGAGTTCTCAATCAACAGTGTTTCTTGTAAATATGCCACCTAAATATTACAATCCCTCAACAAAATTTTAAAGAAGACATCATTTGATCTTAGACCTCTTGCACTGCACTGAAGGATATTCACCATCATCATAAATTCTGGGACCTTTTGGGTGGAGTTGATCTGGAGTTGATCTTTGATATATCATTGTTTTTTTTTTAAAGACTTGATGGTTGTGACTCAAGAGAGTCTTGCTGTCTGAAAAATAACCAGAGGAAACCTCTAGAATCTGGCTTAACCCTAATTACAATTGCTCTCTTGATCTGTCCTGTTTGGTCTTCGTGGCTTAACTGTTGAGAGTTTTCCCTTTTCATCTTTCCGTATTTCACCTTGAAAATGATCACAACTGAGGATCAGCAAGTTGGAAGAGATATCAATGATAATAGGCGAGGATGAATACCAGCTTCCAGGATATATAATATTAACCAGGATTTCTTCAGAGCTAGAAAGCATCCAAAGGCCTCTGACTGACTTATATTACTGAATACATTTAGGAGTCTTCCTTAGGGGCAAGCCCTTAACAGATTCAAGGGCCTCAAAATTTGATGAAAAAGTGAAATTCTCCTGGTGATTGAAAGCAGCAGCTAATCCTTGCTTTTTCACAACTTGAAGGTTTAACAAAGCCATCAGCATCAGAAGAAAAGGTGCTTTTGCCTTCACCTGAAAGCTTAATGACTTTGTCCACACCTGAGTGCTTATCTATAGTATTTTTGGCATTATTTGACGAGGTTTTCTTTATAGATGAAGCTAATGGTGACATTACTTTGCCGCATATTTAACACCAAGTTGTATGTTTCTCTGTTCGAGCATATATTTCATTCTACTAATGTTTTGGAAGTGACAAGAGTGAGGAAAGGAGAGTGTGGTAGGGAGGAGAGGGTGTAGATGACAGAGAGGCAGAGATTGTGGTTGTGGGAAACGAATGGAGGATGCCAATGTTAGGTGATGAGAATGATATAAAAAAACAAAAGAGTAGGTACATTTGACATTGAGAGCCATGAAAGCAGGTACAGCACCAAGGGATAGATGGGTGTCATGTTGAATGATTGTCAAAATATGGGGAGGCATTAGTAGAGAGGATGGTTAGGTTGTTAAATGTATGTTTCAAGAAAGTGCAGGTCCCATTTGATTGGAGGAGTGCATGTGTAGTTCCACTTTACAAAGGGAATTGCGATAAGTATGGGTAGTAGTTTTAGAGGAATTAGTTTGTTGAGTGTAGTTGGTAAGGTATATGGAAGAGTGTTAATCAAGAGAATTAGGAAAAGTACTAAAAGATTGATTGGGGAAGAACAGTGTGGGTTCAGAAGAGGAAGAGGATGTGTGGATCAGGGGCTTGCTGTAAGACAGGAGTGTCGGAAGTATTTGGAGAAAGATAGGGACACTTTTTGGGGTTTATATGGACTTAGAGAGCCTGTGAAGCATGACAGGGTAGATAGAAAGGAGTTGTGGAGTGTATTGCGACTGTATGGAATAATTGGAAATTTGTTGATTGCAGTGTAGAGCTTTTACATGAATATCAGAGCAAGAGTGAGAGTTGGGAATGGTACAAATGATTGGTTTGAGGTGAATGTAGGGCTACGTCAAGGTTGTGTAATGGTGCCATGGTTGTTTAATGTGTATATGGATGGAGTGGTAAGGGAAGTAACTGAAAGTGTGTTAAACAGAGCTTGGAACTAGTGGGTGAGGATGGAGGGTTGTGGAAATTGAATCAGTTGCTATTTGCAGATGATACTGAGAATAAATGGAATTATCTAGTGACTGATTTTCTTAGTGTGTGAAAGAAGGAAGTTGCAGATGAATATTGGTAAAAGTAAAGTCATGAGATGCACAAGTAGTGTTAATGTTGGCAGATTGAATGTGGGAGTGAATGGGGAGTTGCCTGAAGAAGTTGAGAGCTTTAAGTATCAGGGGTCGCATGTATCAAAGAGTGGGCGAGTGGATGCAGAGATAAATCACAGAGCAAAGGAAGCAAGTAAATTTCTAGGAGGGTTGAAAAGTGTAATGAGAAATAGATATTTGGGAATGAATACAAAGAGAAGGATATATGAAGGTGTGATTGTGCCAACAGCACTGCATGGAGCAGAGACTTGGAATGCAAAAGAGGATGAAAGGAACAAGTTGAATGTGTTGGAGATGAGGTGTTTGAGAAGTATGATTGGTGTATCTAGAATAGATAGAGTAAGAAATGAGGAAGTCAGGCAGAGAACGGGTGTTGGAAGGAAGCTGTCGGATAGGTTAGATCAGAGAGTGTTGAGTTGGTTTGAACACATGGAAAGGATGAGTGATGAACGAATAGTGAAGAGTGTGTGGAGTGCAGACGAGATTGGAGTTAGGTCAAGAGGGGCACCTAGAATGAGATGGATGGATGGCGTGAAAAGGGCATTGAATACACTTGGAATGTCAGTGGAACAGGTAAGAGTGTGTGCAAGAAATAGGAATGAGTGGAGGAAGATTGTGCATAGATGACGTGGGCCAAAGGGATTTCTCGCACATGCTAGCTCAGTGATCTGTGATGGACAGGTGTGAGGGGAGTTACCATGTTATGAAGCGGTCGGGGTAAATCAGCTGCAGATGTCGGGTTTCATTGTAGAATATCTTTGCCGGCCTACCTATTGGGTGACCAAAGCAAGGTGGAAAGGGGGGGGAGATGTGGCAACCCTTTATCCCCAAGGAGCTGAGAGGAGTGGTCGACGTAAGTGTGGATCGTGCTGCATGCGCATTTCTTGGCTCGGCCACCCCCCTTACAAGGAGGAATTAAGCATGTGTATATGTATGTAGTATATACTAATGCTTACATGTTCAGATTCCACAATTACTAGTGCTTCAGCCTCAACAAGGTATGAAGGGTACTTTCTGCATGATGCTTCATGATCGCCTGTACACAACAAATATACTACATGTGAGGTCCCCCCACAAGTCTTGAAAATTGGTGGCAACTGACAAAGTTTTTTGGAATGGCCAAAGTGCCAATAGTTTCGATACTGCATGTGTCTGATTTTATATAACTTATTTGAGGTAAGACCCTTTTCCTGATTGTTACTGCTTTGTCACATTTACAGTTTGGAATCAGATATGAACCTGCCTCTTCTTCTGTGGAATATGTTATTTCTTCTTTCGTTATGCACTGAGACCTGTTTTTATTCCTCTGCTCGTTGATGCCTTTACATCTGACTGGCTGTTCTTGTATGCATTATTATAATGTTGGTGCTGCTTAATTTTCCCCAATCTTATTTATAGTTCCTTAGCATTTATTATCATCCTTTTATCCCATAAAACATTCCAATCCCTATCCCAATGAATGGATTTTTGCTCTTGGTCCTAAGTCTTTGGTAAGGATCTGATTGTTGTTTTGTTCAAGGGATCTTCTTTATTTGGGTTAAAGCTTTATCATCAGGCACCATGGCACAAGCTGGATTGGAGAAAGTACATCATGCTGGAACTAGTGAAGAACACCTGAATACTGGTATCATGTAACTGCATATCTTTAACAAAGACTATGTTTTATAAAAGGTCGGAGAGGGAAATATCTAGAGATAGCATGAAAAAACCCTAAGGAACAAAAATGGTAATGAAATACTACCAATGGAGCAAGTAATGCTCACAGGTTTTTATTGGTAGTTACATATCAAAAACTAGAAAATTCTAAATTTACTCTGTTTATTGCAGGATATACCATAGTAAATCCACTTATCAAACAAGGATTTCTGCAACCAATTTATGTTTTCAAGAGAATGAGAGGTATTTCAGGTATTTAAAAAATCTGAGAATGGAAGAGATCAAGGGGTCAATGTATGGCAGTTTTTCCTCCAGATACGCTAATAATAGTATTGTAAAGGCATTGTTATGCTTTCTTAGCAAAGATATGGGTAAATAATTAGCAAATGGAGAAAAATATTATTTAAAATATTTACATCTTATGTGAGGCCGAAGCTTCAATGTGACACACCATTCTTAAATCTGCACTTGCAAAACACTAAAAAAAATATGGAGAGTGTTAAAAAATATGCTATACAGCTGGTAACCCTGATAAAAAAAACTCATTTATGAGGAGAGATTAACGGATATTTAACATCAATAAAAGAAGACGATAGCAAGAAGAGGGGGTGATATGAAAACAGTTTTCACATTTCTACATTGTTCTTACAGAGTTGTTAGGGAGAAATACTTTGATACTGGTACATTTACAACCATAGGTTGTAGTTTTTTTTTTATGAGTGTGAAACCGGGACAAGCAGATACTGCCATCATCAATAATAGGTCCGGGTACGAGAAAATACCAAGACGAAGGAAAAGAAAAAGGTTAAGGACAAGGCAGAGATGAGGTAATGTCACACAGAGGAAATCGACAAACAGAAAAAAACAGTCAAAGAACAGAGGACCCAGAGATAAGGAGGACTAGGCTCTGAGATGACGATAGATCTGCTTTTTGAAGGATGAAAGGTCACAAGAATTAGGAAAGACAGAAGGAGGAAGAGAGTTCCAGAGTCTGGGGGTAGATGGGAAGAAGTAGTCGCTGCACCGACCAATCCGCGAGCTACAAATGTGGTAAAAACTCCTTTACAGCATAAATGAAAGTTCCCTTTTAGAGTAAGACTATTTGATAATTGTAATTCACTTTTGGAAAAGCTGTAAGCGCTAAATGCATTCAACTTTTAAAGGAAGAAATGAAAAGATTAGAAGATGGGGAGTTACAAAGAATGGGGCATTTCATTGAGTACATTTCGGTATATACATAAGAAGAAATTCTTACCTTTATTTTTTCTCGGAGATATATATTGTGTAAAATTTGTTCTTCTCCCATGGTATTGGAGTTTTTAACTTCACTCACTGAAATATAGAGATAATTATACTTATGTAAGATATTGCTTAACCATTTAAATAAATTTTGCTAAAGCAGTTTATATATATATATATATATATATATATATATATATATATATATATATATATATATATATATATATATATATATATATACACATATATATATATATATATATATATATATATATATATATATATATATATATATATATATATATATATATTTTTAGAGGCACTTTTTTTCCTTTTATATGTAAATGACCTATCGTAGTCTGTAAATGCATTTCTAAATATGTTTGCAGATGATACAAAGATTGTGATGAGAGTAAAAGACGGGGACAATTGTAGAGAACTTCAGGAACACCTAAATAGTTCGCAAGAATGGTCAGAGACGTGGCTAATGAAATTCAACGCTTCGAAATGTAATGTGCTGAGAATGGGTACAACTGTAAGAGAACCCAAGCTTTGGTATTCAATGGCAGGTGCCGACCTTCAAGATAGAGAATGAGAGATCTAGGGATAAAGTTACTGGCAAATTTGTTTCAGGAAATACATATTAATGGTATCGTAGGGGTAGCATACGCTTTTTCTTAGCATATGTAAGGGTAGCTTTCTGACACATGGACAAGGAAATGTTCAGAAATATTAATGGAACTTATGTGAGGCCAAACCTTGAATACTCAGCACCCTTTAGGAATCCACACTTGAAAAAAAAAATAAAAAGGAAAATGCTCCAAAACATGGCACGAAACTGGTGCCAGAAATACGCAGTTTCAATTATGAGGACCGGATGAAGGAATTAGACTTACCATCACTCGAAGCTAAAGGAATGCGAGGGGATATGGTGACGGTTTTTTAATTCCTTCATGGATTTCACAGAGTGCATAGGGATCGATATTTTGATATGGTTGGCTCTAGAAATAGAGGTCATAGTTTGAAGCTTTGTAAGAAGACTTCATTGCAGGATGTAAGGAAGTATTTTTTTAGTGTAAGAGTAGTTGATTAGAATTTTCTAAGCGAGGAGGAAATTAATGCTAACCCAATTCATAGCTTAAAGGAGAAATAAGATAAGCATCACTAATTACAAAGATGGAACCGACCAGGAGATGGTGAGTTATGAGCATAGGGCTCTTTTCCGTAAGCACAATTAGGTAATTACATGTATACATACATAGATGCATTTATATAAATACATATACCTATAACCATATAGACAGACAAACAAGTATGCAAGTTATATATATATATATATATATATATATATATATATATATATATATATATATATATATATATATATATATATATATATATATATATATATATATATATATATATATACAATGCCCGAATAGAAACAAGAGAACAGAAAACAAGCAACATAAAAGATAAGGAGTAAGTATAAAGAAGCACTGAGAGGCTTTTATCTCTTGAATGATGCAATTCTTATCTTCAATAAAACAGTGACATCTTACTCATGATCCAAGTTCTTTGCTTATCAAGTTGTGAACATTGAATGTCAAGTAGTACAAACGAAACTATACAGTTTTGTTTCCATGAGGGTACAAAAATTAAAACATATACAGTACATACTGACAACACGGATATCAAAAGAAAACCTTTTGGCTTTTTTGTTTTTAAGATTCTCCACCCACGGATGGGTGAAACGGGTCATGGAGGACCCATAGGGCAGTCGCCAGCCGGCACAGGCCCCAACCCCCCACTGCGGTGCCCGGCCACAGCAGTAACCTCCCCAGTAAACAGCTTAAACTCTCTTGCCTGGACGAGGCGCGATCCGTCGACCTCGCGATTGTGAGGCCAGCACGTTACCACTCTACTAGCCAGGAGGTTACACTTTTGGCGTCTCTAAATATGAACAGACAGCAGCATTCAGGAATTTCAGTTTCATCGATTTAATTCAACAATAAATATATCAACATTTTGGCAACAAAACTCTACAAGTTTCAGTAGCTTTAATATGAAGATTAAGAACAGACTTCTCGTTAAATGGTGAAAAAAAAAGAAAGGCACCTCACACGTAAGCTATTCACTCAAGCGTTTTACATTTAGTTCCAACTTTTGTTATGAGTGTGACACTGGAACGGGCAAAAGAAATTGCCCTGATCGGGTCCAGGCATCAAGAAGATGCTGAAAAAGTAGCAATTTAAGGACAAGGCCGAATAGAATGATAAACAATATGAAAAGGACAGGCTAAAAGAATGGCCGGAGTCATGACATGTGCAGGAAGAAAGTCATAAGGGGTAAAATATAATTCATGGTTTCACACATATTGATGTATTTATTTGATTATTATTGATGCCTGTATAGCTTGGGATCTGAATTCTAAATTATGGATGGTTACCTTATAACCATCAGAAATGGAAAAGAAATCTTGACTAAATGTGGGATAGTTTGTAAATTGACTGAAATTTAATTCCCCCTGATCGTCGTATGAAGAATTCCAACAACATTAAATGAGTTAATTTTCGCAAAATCACCTATTTCCTCCCACTAACTTTAGGACCCCACTATTAATGCCATTAAATCTACGACCATAATAATTTACATGTAGTAGGCTGGCCCATGGCACCAACCGCCCGTTGCGATACTATAGCTGAAGGGTCTTGTAGACTTAAATAAGACTGTCCGGGACAGTTCGATGTTCAGTCATCCTTCAGTTACGGTTCTCTTTCTATGCCTACATCAACACCGAATATTCTTGGATATTCGTTAAGCATGTCTTATTATTCCTTCACATCTGACAAGTCACAATACTCCCCATTTCCGTTTCTCTTTATATTTTCTTCGTGCCCAGGCTCGATGAGGGTAAATTTACTTTATAATAATAAAAATAATATATATATATATATATATATATATATATATATATATATATATATATATATATATATATATATATATATATATATATATATATATATATATATATATATATATATATAAACTTTAACACGTGAGAAGGGATTTCTTTTTTCATAAGAAAAGTGTAAAAAAATATGGAACAAGCAATCAAATCTACACTTGAATACAATGACAAACAGGTACTGAAGTAGCTTCCATTACATGTATCTCTTTACTTTATGTATTTTTCGTGCCCAGGCCCGATGAGAGCTGTTTTATTTTATTTTTTTTTTTGGCCCGTCCTGGTGTCACAATCATAAATAAAAAAAAAATTCTAAAAGCTGTCTAAAAATATCCATTACATGTTAAATCATATGAAATTTAATAAATTCATATTATATCAAAGTCAGTATCTCACAAAAAAAATAATAATAATAATTTAAAGCAACATTTGGTTCGCCTTTCAGCTTATAAAAACCTTTTTATCATTCTTGTCTATTAGGTCCTCGTGATTATCTAAAATGTTGATATTCAAGGTTAAGGAGAAGCTTTAAAGAACGTGCACAGATTACCGTCTATCACAGATACCAAAGCATAAGTTTTATTTTTTTTTCTTAAAGAACGTGCACAGAGCACCGTATATCACAGATACCAAAGCATAAGTTTTTTTTTTATGTGATACTGGGACAGGCAAAGAAAGTTGCCCTAATCAGGCCCGGGCACTAGGAAAATATTTAAGAAGAAGAAAAAGTAGCATCTTAAAGAGAATGTAGATATAAGTTTTTTTTTTTTTTTTTTTGGTGACACCAGGATGGGCCAAAAAATAATAAACTAAAACAGCCTTTATCGGGCCTGGGCACGAAGTGTAATGACCTGTCAGATGTGAAGGGATTTTAAAAGATGTGTAATGCATATCCAAGAATATTCAGTGTAGCTGTAGGCATAAAAAAAAGAACCGTTACTGAAGGAAGACTAAACATCGAACTGTCCTGGACAGACCTATTTAAGTTCAAAAACCCTTCAGCTGTAGTATCGCAACGGGCGGCAGGTGCCATGAGCCAACCTACTACTGATAAACTATAAAAAAAGACAGGCTGAAAAAACTGTCCAAGTAATGATTTAAGATCGAAAATATATGGCAGGATTAGGCCCTGAGATGATAATAAATCATCTTCTTGAAAGAGATAGGTCATGAGGGTTAGGGAAGACACAAGCAGGAAGAGATTTCCAGAGTCTGGAAGTGGAAGGACAGGCTGAAAAAACTGTCAAAGTAATGAGTTAAGATCTAAATATATGTCAGGATTAGGCCCTGAGATGATAATAAATTATCTTCTTGAAAGAGGATAGGTCATGAGTTAGGGAAGACACAAGCAGGAAGAGATTTCCAGAGTCTGGAAGTGGAAGAAAAGAAGCTATCGCTGCACCGATCAATCCATGAGGTACAAATGTAAACACAGCACCTGTGTGACAAGTCCGCCTGTTTTGACATAGTCAAGGTGAAGAATTGCAAGAACTTTGACGCACAAATCATTGAAATGAATCTAAACATCAAAATACAACCACGAACCTCGGCGAATTCCATAAAAAAGGAATTTAATATTTCAAAAGTACAGGAAAAATTAATGAATTAAAAAACTGAATGTGAAAGAAGACAAAAGAAACTAAATGAGTAGTGGAGCTATTCACAATGACTAAATTATTTAATCATTTAACTGATAACCATTCTGTGAACAACAGTGCATAATACACCGCACAAGAAACTTCAAGTTATGCAATAAGTGAGAGAAGGCAAAGGCTGTTACAGAAGCCTTAGAAAAGGAGTTTGCCCCTCCGAGGATTAAGTAATGTTGATGCACAGTTATGTGAATGTTAAACGTATACATATAAGTAATTATTTTATTTTCATGTAATATAAATTACATAGAAGTAATTGCCTTATTTTCATGTAACAAAATTATATATAAGTAATTACATTGTTTTCATGTAACAAAATTACATATAATTAATTACTTTATTTTCATGTAACAAAATTACATATAAGTAATTACTTTATTTTCATGTAATATAAAATTTCATATAAGTACTTACTTTATTTTCATGTAATATAAAATTACATATAAGTAATTACTTTATTTTCATGTAATATAAAGTTATATATAAGTAATTACTTTATTGTCATGTAATATAAAATTATATATAAGTAATTATTTTATTTTCATGTAATATAAAATTACATATAAGTAATTACTTTATTTTCATGTGATATAAAATTACATATAAGTAATTACTTTATTTTCATGTGATATAAAATTACATATAAGTAATTACTTTATTTTCATGTGATATAAAATTACATATAAGTAATTACTTTATTTTCATGTGATATAAAATTACATATAAGTAACGATTACATTTGCCAAAACAAGTCCTTCGCAAGAAGGCAACCGTCCTAGCCCTTGTTTGAAAAGGGAGTCCGTGACGTAAAACCGGAACCCGGAACTGTTTCTTATGGAAAACAAGTATTATCATTTTATTTTCATGTGATATAAAATTGACCAAGCTTGTTAATTCGGTTTACTTTGTCGACAGTCACACAGAATATAAGACATATGGAATCTATTAATTAATATTATTCTCCAAATAGGCTTTAAATACAGGACAAAATCGTTCCCAAGGACTTTTCCTCTTTAGAGAGAACACAAATTGTACAGAACGTCTTTAATGTATTCCTTTCGAAGGTGTCACGCATTGCAGCAGTTGGTTGATAGTACAGTGGTAACGCGCTGACTTCGTATTCATGAGGTCGGCAGATCGGTTCCGGTCCAAGACCGAGTTTTTTTTTTCTTTTATGATTGACACCAGGACGGACCAAAAAATAACAACATAAAAAAGCCCTCATCGGGCCTGGGAATGAAGAATATATAAAGTAATGAGAAACAGAGATGGGGTGTATTGTGACTTGTCAGGTGTGAAGGGATAATGAGATATGTGTAATGAATATCCAAGAATATTCAGTCTTGATGTAGGCATAGCAAAAGAACCGTAACTGAAGGAAGACTTAACATCGCCCTGTCTTAGACAGTCTTTTTAAGTTCAAATTATCTTCAGATGTAGTATTGCAATGGGAGGTTACATCCTTGGTCCAACCTACTACTAGTAATTAATCTGCTCTCTGGGAGGTTACTGCTTTGGCTGGTCACCACAGTGGGGGGTTGGGGCTTTCTCCGGCTGACGTTCTGAGGGGCATCTCAGATAGATATCGGAACTGAAACCTGCCAACCTTTACCTTTAATGGTTCGGGTTTATTGTTGGCAGTATACCAAAGTATGTCAACGTAATATAATAATACTGGCGTACACACTGCGTTTCTAGTGTGTATCAATCATAAAGGCCCAATTTCTTGAACAGTGTAAACCTAGGATACCATATTGTTAGTTAGCTAGACACGAAAATGGATTTCATAAACGCATCTGACGCGGTTCTGTGTATGGCTAGGATCCCATGTGGGATCCTAGCCGTAGGGCTACTTGGATCCGTCTGATTACCGAAATAAAGTACATACAAAAGTAAAACAAAATAATATACATAAGATTTTTACGTTTAATTACCCTATAATACATCATCATTTAAAATAGACACTCGTGATGGCCATGGAAGTGGATGCTACAAGTCAGCTGATAAAGAAGGGACTGAGTGGAGATGAGGTGCATGACTGAATAAGGAGGAAGTGGCTATTCAGAAACAACGACCCCATATAAACAAGGGAAGACTCTGCTGATAAAGAGGATATTTATAGGTAACCGATATTAATACAATTCTAAGGAATCTTTTATTATTATTTTTATTATTATTATTATTATTATTATTATTATTATTATTATTATTATTATTATTATTATTATTATTATCATTATTATTATTATTATTATTATTATTATTATTATTATTGTAACTTTAACCCACGGCTAGTGTGTCCCAAGTTTCTTCAGACAAGCCATTCAAATCACGTGTTACAGTTACTCAACACGTTATCATCAACCATTTTACCCTTTACAACTAATTCCGGTATGTTTGAGCATTCACTAATTAGTTTCCAGGTACTGAAATAGAACTCTAATATAATTCAAAATTAGTTTAAATCCTGTACAGCCAAAACCAAAAGATTAATATATCTGAAGCAAGGCTTATGCAATGTGGAATTTTGTTTTGAAAATTCAAAAAACTCTGCTTTCCCCGAAGCAGCTCAAAATGGTGTTTCCCTTAAAGTATCGCATCCGGTTGCTACAAACGTGTCCACTACGCAATTCCCAAAACGTATCCGGTGTTAAAACTAATAGTTACGGTTAAAAAAAAAAAAAAAAAAATATATATATATATATATATATATATATATATATATATATATATATATATATATATATATATATATATATATATATATATATATATATATATATATATATATATATATATATATATATAATGTAGTAGGTTGGCTCATGGCACCAGCCGCCCGTTGCGATACTACAGCTGAAGGTTTTTTGAACTTAAATAGGTCTGTCCAGGACAGTTCGATGTTAACTCTTCCTTCAGTTACGGTTCTTTTTCTATGCCTACAGCTACACTGAATATTCTTGGATATTCATCACACATCTTTTATTATCCTTTCACATCTAACAAGTCATTACACTCTCCATCTCTGTTTCTCTTTATTTTATGTATTCTTCGTGCCCAGGCCCGATGAGGGCTGTTTTTTTTTTTGGGGGGGGGGCCCGTCCTGGTGTCACAATCATATAAAAAAATAAATAAATAAATAAATAATATATATATATATATATATATATATATATATATATATATATATATATATATATATATATATATATATATATGATTGTGACACGAAGACGTGCCAAAAAAATAAATAAATTTACCCTCATGGGGCTAGGCACGAAGAAAACATAAAGAGCAACAGATAATGCAGAAGCCATATTCCCCCTACTTAGGGGGTGGTTGAGTCAAGCAAAATACCATGATTCATTGGGTGAAAATACAGAGGAGGGGATTACCTGTCCCCTCGCTTCGCCCCTTTTAGACGACTTTTACGACATGAAGGGGAACACTGATTAAGTATTCTTACCCCCTCCCTCAGGGGGAAATATATATATATATATATATATTATATATATATATATATATATATATATATATATATATATATATAATGAATCATATTTTACCCTGACAGGGACTCGTACCTAAGATACATAATTAGTGCCAAGGCACTATAAACTACATCAAAGAAGGTCTAAAAGAGAAACAAACTTTACTGCTTAACTGCTATACTAGGAATGAACGCATTTTATCTGAATGCCTTTTTGTTCATATTACAACTTCTCCTAACCTCATTCGTGGCTTTGTTTTTCACATTTAATTTGAATCTCAGCTATATACGCATTAATAATGATCAAATAAACACATTACTATATATGAAAACATATTTTACCCCTGACCCAGACTCGAAGCTAAGACACATAATTACTGTACCAAGGCACTATCAACTACACCACTGAAGGTCTAAAAGAGTGACAGACCTTACAGCTTAACTGCTATACAAGGAATGAACGCACTCTCTCTGAATGCCTTTTTGTTCATATACATTCCAAGTTGTTAGCAAGTAATTCAAACGATTTCACACACTTTCAATGTACCAATGCGAAGCTCAATACAGTATTTCGCAGCTTTGAGAAAGGTTATATTCGGCCCCAAACTACCAAACTCTGTTTACTAAGCTCAGCTGCTCATCTAATTTACCACTTGCCAATAATCACAATGTATGAGAAAACAAATTGTAATAAAATGGTATTTTTGAGGACGATTAATAATTACAAAATGTCTAAATATGTACAAAATTGAGTAGAAATATGATTAATATCTTGGTAAAATGTTGCCTTTCTTTACAGCAAGAATCCTGCTCCAGAGCACAAGAAAAAAAAAATACTTTGCATTAAGTAAAGATTTATCAGCTTATTTGGATTACTCCCACAAAAGACAGAAGGGGGGGGGGTTAAGGGGGCTTTGCTTCTGGTCTTAGGTTCATATTTGTAGGGGAATTAGCAATACTAATTTTAAAAACTGTAGCAAAAGAGAATATGGTGGGGAAGAGCATTTGTCAGATACCGCCAGTGTGACAAATCAATCTAGAGTGTTGACATCTCAAAACCAAATGGAGTCTTTACCCTGTAGAAATGACTCTAGTTTAAAAAATTCCAATCTAACCTAACATGTCATAAATTACGTCATTACTATACCTAGTAAGTGGGCTGGGGAATATAAATTACGTTTAAGGGGTATTGCTATTTTTAAACCCTAAATTATATTGCTGAACACAGCATATCCCCCTTTGTCACATCATTCAACTCTTAGCCAAATCTCTACGCCTTTAAGGGCGGTTTACACGGTCAAACAGTTCGTCGAACGCAGTTCGACAGACAAGTGTTTGAAGTGATGTGTGAACGGGGTATTTGGTTGTCGAACACGCTTGTCGAACGGGTTAGACAACCAAACACCCCGTTCACACGTTCGAAAATAACTTCAAACACTTGTCTGTCGAACCGCGTTCGACGAACCGTTTGTCCGTGTAAACCCCCCTTTGCTCTTGTAAACCCTCTTCCAAATAAAGCATATGGTCATTTTCGTCCCCAAAATGTTCTTATCGCGGTTTTAAAGCACCAGAGAAATTCAGTACTTTGGAGCCGTTAACAATTTGGTATCCTCCATCCCCGGCCAGGAGATGCAGATGGCTCTTGTAATTATTGGGTAACTACGATGTATCCTACGATTATTCATATTTACATGGCAAATTACCTAAGCTAGCCTAACCTAACAGCTACGGAGTTATTTAACATCTCAAGGGGTTTAGAAATTATTCATCTTTACAAGATCAGAGCTGGTTATACTATATACAAAACCTCTGGGAAATGAGGATAAGAACTGTAAGGCCTTATTACAAACAAAAATGCTTTGGCCCGATTTCTTAAACAGTGTAAACCTAGGATACCACATGGTTACTTAGCTAGACACACAAATGGATATCATAAACGCATCTGACGCGGTTCTGTGTATGGCTAGGATCCCGTACGGGATTCTAGCCATACACAGAACCACGTCAGATGCGTTTATGAAATCCATTTTTGTGTGTCTAGCTAACTAACAATATGGTATCCTAGGTTTACACTGTTTAAGAAATCGAGCCTAGGATTCCTTGTGGAATCCTAGCCATACACAGTACCGCGTCAAATGCGTTTATGAAATCCATTTGTGTTTCTAGCTAACTAAAAATATGATATCCTAGACTGTTTAAGAAATCGGCCCTTTGCGCGAACTTGTATTTTTGAGATTAAAATAATACAAACACTAAAATTGAGAAACAAAATATTGGGTACCTAATTAATAGCTTTGATAAATGTTTACCATCATATCCTCAGTTATGAAAAGATCATATGAAATTTGGCTATTTCACCCTCAATTAAGAAATGAATTGGGAGCTGAAATTGGTTTTTAATAGTTTCAGATATTTTACAGTGTTTTCTATATCCAAAGCACTCAGGGGTGTGATAGTAAACATTTCACAAAAGTTTATTAACATAGCAAAATCCAGTTCAACGATAGGAAACACTTATAATCTTTACTAACCTCGAGCTCAACTAACCCTAAGTCTAGAAGTCAAAATCTACCAAAAAAAATATATAATAATAATAATATGGTAACGGATGTAAAAAAAAAATATATAATTCACTTCTCACTTTTTTTTTTTTTTTTTTTGGTAAAGGAACAATTTGTGAGTTTCTGCTCTTCTCCCTGGGTCCTCCAAGACCCGTTCCACCCATCCGTGGGTAAAAAAAAAAAAAAAAAAAAAAAAAAAAAGCTTAATTATGACTTCAACAGTTACTTCGGTTATTTTCAGAACTTATTAGTTACATCATTTCCGCTGCTGTTACATTTAGAGGTCTTCTTCACGATTTCTGCTCGCCTCTCAGAGCGCAAAAATAAAAATGTACTTCATACTAGAAGTACTCCATTAATCTAATAACTCCGGTCTCAGGTAGTGCATAATATACTCTGGTCATATAATGTTCAGCCATATACGGTGTTCATATAATGTCCATCCATGTACTCTGTTCATATAATGTTCATCCATGTACTCTGTTCATATAATGTCCATCCATGTACTCTGTTCATATAATGTCCATCCATGTACTCTTCATATAATGTTCATCCGTGTACTCTGGTCATATAATGTCCATCCATGTACTCTGGTCATATAATGTCCATCCATGTACTCTGGTCATATACGGTCCGCCATGTACTCTTCATATAATGTTCTTCCATGTACTCCGGATATAGAATGTAGCTCATATACTCCGGATACATAACGTCTATTCATATGCAAGTTTGACACATCACTGAAACTGTCTCATTTAACAGTTAACACAATAACTGCTAATTAGATCCTGCTCTATATAAAATTACTTTCCGAAATCTTTATTTACAGTGTGTATAAAAATAACACACGTGACACTTTTCACCAAAGTTGTTTTCATTCTATTTAAAAAAAAAAAAGCCTCACCTTTAAATATGTACATGAACCACTCGTAAACTGATAAGGTGAGGTTCATGATTACTCTATACCAGGTACATATGTTTATCGACTGACATGAAGAGGTGAGAAGGGATCTCTCAAAATAATAATAAAATTCAAGAAGAGCCGAGACAATCTACCTGGTGAGGCGAGGTCTCCATTCAAAGTATCAAAATTCTGTTGATCGCCCTTAGTGGGAACAGAAGTACGGCGGACCACCTCAAGTTCACCCTCTTTCGCCATCGTTCACTAATCTAATAATTCACCTGTCTGTGTACCGCTGTGTTCACGTGGTATAGATTTGTTTTGTTGCCAGAATACCAACACATGTTCTCTTACCAACTTGTAATACATAATCTCTCTTTTACCATCTTTATATTACGTTACTTTGATCATGAAAACATTCGTATTTTACACGTTTTTATCACTATTATAGGGATTTTTGACGTATAAATGTGTTTATAAATTTGTTTATGTTAACATCTTGCGTCAGCCAGCTGCACTTCTTTCGAAGACACTTCTATAATATTTCTCATAAGGGAAAAGTCCAACTGTGTTTCCTACTTCATTGGTGGGGGGGGGGAGTAATTACAAAATATGTATTTTTCATACGTCTTCACCAGTTGTCTCTAGACTTGTATTCAGTAGATTTTTGCACTTCTTTTATTATTTTTACAAAGCCTTGCCTCTTACATACAAACTTTGAATGCTATTATATAATAAAATATTTGTTACGTAATATAGAGCAATATTTTTAATTAATGTGTTTAATACAAATATTGTCCAAAATTTCTAATGTACTGAATGGAGAATAATACCGGAAGGAAAATGACGCTGTAGAAAAAGGTTTATCATTTTTTCTCTATCTATAGCAGAGACGCTACTATTATCATGGCCTGACAAAGTTTATCTTCAATTTTTGTTTCCTTCACTATATTAACTATTCACATATATCAAACATTTACTAGTCGTGTATATAATCTTTTGATGTGACTTTTAAACGTGAAATAAAATGATTTAACTTACAAACTACCAAATGTTGAGCTCTATTCTTCTTCTTCTTCTGTTTTTATTTTAAGAATATAAGATAAAGTCTGATAATATATCAGTATGGTGTGCATATTTTTTTTTTCAAGCATGACTTCTTTTAGAATTAAAACGGAAACAGTTAAAAGATAAAAGTTAGCTCCTACAGATGGCTCGCACAGGCTTGCATCTTCGTATCACTTAAGTTTCGAGAAAAGTGGCGTGGCGCACTTATGTAATAGCCCCTGTAGACTCAGCAGGATAATAAGTTTTGTTTTTCAAACATATGATCTATTTTCTCATTGTTGGCATCACTATGCATCTCGTTCTCTGAGGACTTAATCCTTTCATCCAGTGTTGATCTTTTTTTTTTTTTTTGGCAAGATACTTTGTACTGTTAACTTTAAATATCACTACACACTATTGAAATTCTTAGCAACATTTCTCACTGCATAATTAGCTTAGAATAGGTGTAACTTGTAACAAAAATTTTGCTGATGGCTGCCCTCTTTTAAGCCATCATGGTATTGCTTCCAATACATTGCGAGCTCATCAAAGAGCACAACAGTTCATAGGGTATATCGTTCAAATTCCTTATAAACTGCTGCGATATTAGTAATCTCAACTTTCATATACAGTAACCCCTCGTTTATAGCAGGTGTTCGGTTCTGGGACCGGCCGCGATTGGTGAATTTCCGTGAAGTAGGATCACCCTATATACATTGGTATTTTACATTTATTTTTACCTTTACTGTATAAACCTTCCCTGCACTGTTAAAAAACCACCCTTTACTTTATTAATAACAGCGTGCAAGCGTAAATTTATATAAAAGTGATAGGTAAACTTACCGTGAATGAGGTGATGATGACATGACATATACATAGGTATTTTATTTTTACCTTTACTGTATAAAGCCTCCCTGCACTGTAAATAAACCACCCTTTACTTTCTAAATAACAGCATGCAAGCGTAAATTTATAAGAACGTGATAGGTAAACTTACCGTGAATGAGGTGATGATGACATATATAGACTCCAGAGGAAATGATTCCTCAGCCAATGACAGCTTTACGACTGCTTTTTGGGGAGTTGCTGTCGCTGTTTCTTCTTTTGTGCAAAAATGGTTTTGTAAGGAGTCATGGCATCGTCGATAATATTGCAGAAGGTCACTGAACGAACCATATTATTGTCATGCTCCTGCGACAGTTGTTGGAGGTCTTTCGCCATGTTATGCATGGCTGCCAGACATTCGAGTGTAAGGCCAGGTTCTTCGACTTCTTCATGCGTTTCCTCTGGTTGTTCTTCCTCTTCTTCACTCGCTGATTTTGTCATTTCCTCCAAGTCTTCATCAGTCAAAGGCTGCAAGTGGCAGTCGAACAGTTCATTCACGTCTTCGTGAATCATATCTTTAAAGCCTTCTCCTAGCAATGCACCCAACTTCACAGCTTTCGCAACTGCAGGTATGGACTTCTTGAGGAGCGAATCCCTTGAAGTCGTAGAAGACTCCGGGCCACAAGTTCTTCCAGCTGGCATTGATTGTGGCCGGCTTTATCTCACTGATTGCATTCTGAATATTTAAGGCATGTAGCAATCGAGTAGTTACGCCAGCAAGTTTTCACTGAGAATTCTTTGTCTGAATCCATGGATTCAACCAAGTTTGCCTGGCATTTCGTGTGTAGAGGGCCTTGAACGCATGAATAACGCCTTGATCCATAGGCTGAATCAGTGATATCGTATTCGGTGGCAGGAACTAATTGAACACCGTCATATTCTATATTAGTTGCGTGGCCACCAGCATTATCCATCAAAAGAAGGACTTTAAATTCAAGGCCCTCTTCTGCAAGATAAATTTTGACCCGAGGGATAAAGCATTGGTGAAACCAGTCCGATGTGAGGCTTTTCGTGATCCAGGCCTTAGGGTTATGCATCCAATACACTGGCAGCTGATTCTTATTCTTCAAAGCCCTAGGGTTCTTTGACTTGTAGATAAGCCCGGGCTTTAACATGAAGCCCGCAGCATTCACGCACATGAAGAGGGTAATGCGGTCTTTGTGCGCTTTAAATCCCGGGGCTTTAGCTTCTTCCTTGAAGAGAAAAGTGCAAGACGGCATTCTCTTCCAAAGTAAGGAGCAAGCAACCGTTCAGATGGCACTGCTGGAGTGACACAGCCCATCCTCCCGGCTCTTCTACAACCTGTGTCGCTGCATAACTGCCAACTCCCCTACCACAGGGCTACCTCTGTAAGATGCAGCCCCATGGTAACAGCAGATGCCCATCAGAGTTGCATCACATTATATATATATATATATATATATATATATATATATATATATATATATATATATATATATATATATATATATATATATATATATATATATATATATATATATATATATATATATATATATATAGCAAGTATCAATTTAATCTTTGATAAAAACAGGGTATTACAAATCATAAGAAATTCCAACCACTCAAGAGTTCAATATTTATTTGCAGGTACTTAACAGGCATTTGTAACTAAATTAATTTACATAATTTACATAGAGCAAACTAAGCCGACTTGAAACATAAGAGCACAGTATTCAGGTACTCTAATCTCCTAAGAAAATGAAAAATTAAGCAAAATATATTATTTGGGAATCAGTAAAATGCTACCTGAAAAAATTATCCAATTTGTGTTGATTACTTATCTGATTGAGCATATACCACTTAATTTACAATGAAAGGAAGAGCCATTTCCATATACAAAAGAAAACAAAGATTACCTTGTCCAAAACACAGGAAATGAATTTTCATGCAAACTGCTCTGAGTAAACTTATGTATTGACGAAAAATGTCAATTTATATTTTTAATGTCATAAACAGGTGACAAATGCAAAACAGCTCAGACTCAGCTTTGTGGTAGGTCTATTATGCTATTTATTTCTATAACTTATTGCATTATTATCAAATTTGAAATGACTGCTACTGTTACAAAATTATAAAGAAACATGAAGGTACATTTTCTAGTTTTACGTCAACAAAATGAAAAACAAAAACACAAGCAACATAATTCGTAATAACTCCATATTTACTTTCTCTAACAAACAAAAAAATATATAAATAATGTTTACACATTACAGTATGTAAAGTACACAAAATAGTAGCATCATAATACGAACATGAACGATATCATATTTTCGTTAGTTACGAGTGGGCAACAATACACTTTGTCATAACAAGGTGAAAGGAAGACCTTTCAGAAATATATATGGAATAGAGCAGTACATCTAGAAGCAAAGCCTTGATGAAAAAGATGTGCTTGACCAACACCTGGTTAATATTTAAAATAAACATTAAATAGGAGAGATACATGCCTCGATAGTGCAGAATCTGCTATGGGTTGAGAATACCCCTAGCAAAGACTAATAGACAAAGCACATTTTCATTCACAAAATAATACAAAAAAAATGCTTATATTCATGATGGATATGATATTAATGTACTGAAAAGAGCTCCTCACCCTTTGCTATAAGTGGTTAGAACAGGGTCAGTTTATCAATAAAATCTTGCACAACACGTAGTCCTTGGACCTGTTTTCTAAACAATGAAATTTAGGGTGCACAAACATATGGAGATATAATGCCTATTCCGAAGTTTCAAAACTAGAAGTCAATTGTACAGTTCTTTGTATATAGAAAAGCCTATTCTGCATATAAATGTGACTGCCAGTACTTCTGAGACACTGAAGACTTTTAAACATAAAGAAACAGAAAACTACAAAAGAAAACCAATGATGTCTCCTTTTGCTCAAAATTACTGAAAGGCACTTGATTTTTAATTGCTATTTACAGTCAGTGCAAAAATTAAATGCTATACATAATTCCCAGTTGATCTCCTCAAAATGACTCACTAAGGAGAAGTATTTAAGTTCTATATACAAATTCTTACAATGAACACTCACCAATATAATTCTGATGTCCACATTACACTGAAATATTTTTGTGCACAAGTTTTTGCAAATGCATTTCATGTAGTGAGCTGCAGAAATGCATGTTTTAATAACACAATCTAGTAAAATGAGGTGAGCTTATAAAATGCTATATAATATTAACAAAATAAACAACTGAATGTGATTATGCATATTTGCTTAATGATCTCTTATAATTAGAGAACAGTTTAAGAATTCAGTCAGCAGTTTCAATAGCCGTATTTGTTAACAAACACAACTGCTGAAATATAGTTACTTGTTCTGACAAAGGTAAATATGATATCACATTTTCATAAGACAAAAGGTTATCTCCTTCTGCCTTCTCCTCTTCATTAAGGTCCTGCGTCATGAGTCTCAAGCGAAGGACTTCAAAGAGCTTTGTCCACTCAGACTCATCTGCTGGGAGAACATACTCTTCAGTCCCTTCATCCTTCTGTGACTGATCACCCTCAGAAACATCCATCACAGCACTTTCCTCAACAACATAGGTTCCAGGTTCACCACTTTCAACTAGCATAGCTGTGCCATCACTGTTACTACTATTATTAACAAAAAGTGATGTTGTATCACCCATGTTTGAATCCATCAAGACTGTAGATGCTGCACCCTGACCACTCCTACCTTTTCCTGATGCTGATACCGTTGATGCCATTGACACTACTATATGGCTACCATCATCTCCCTTTAACTGTGTTTGACAAAAATCTTTCATATATTGGTCCATTGAAAGTGTGGAACCTTCTTCAAGTTTCAGAGATCCGGATATAACATTTTGGCCATCCTGATCCACTCCCTCACCACTTAATAAAAGACCATCCAAGTCATCTTTTATTCCCTTTTTTTTATCGACAACACCCTGCTTCAAAACTTTCCTGTTGCCATTTCTGTATTTGCCTCTTGAATGTCTCTCCATCACCCTTGTCATGTGCTCCTGGGGATGATCGTCATCATCGTGAGTGTGTTGAGGATAATACACCATTTGGGTTTCCCCATCATAATCTTCAGTGCTTGGATTATACTGCACTTTTAAATGAATTCTAGCATGACAATTGCTTGACCTCTGAATTCGAACAAACCATCTTCGTTTGATTTTATTAGGTGATTCGTCTTCACCAGTAGATTCTCCTTCTTTTTTCCCTTTGGTCTGATCCATCTGTAAAAGGAATAATCGAGTTGGTAATAATGAAAATTTATATATTGCCTTCAGTGTGTGATTGAGAAAATAATCAAGAGGGTATTATTACACTCACACTACATTGCAGGGAAGAATTTACTACATTACAATTTATGACTTAATATTGTCATTAGTAGATATTTAGGCATTCACTTATTACAAATAGACATAAATTCACACTGTTGATTATCATAAATTTCCTTATTTGTATTTATAAATAATGTAACCCATGTAACAACAGAACTGATTAAATCTCTAAATATTTTCTATGACAGCTGTCAGCTCGGCAGGATAAGCAGTGCTGGAGGAGTACACGATTAGAACGTAGTTTTAAGAGTTAAAGAGTGAAAGTGATGCAATGGATATGGAGTACTAATGATACTGCTGAGGGCTATTACAGCAACAAATTTACTAATACTGAAGACTGATAACAAAAATAACAAACAATAAAAAATAACTCTATTAGCATGGTTTCTACATATATTCAAACCCAGTCAGTGATAAGGCTCATGCTCAGAAATACTTTATTCTCTGTATATATTTCTTTAGATGAATCAAACTATACAAACCCTTAGAATATGCTCTTTTGTTATAAGATTAGAATAGCTTACGAGATGCAATAAGTATTTTAATTTTGTAATAACAATTATAAATGTATTTTTATTTCCATATTTACATTATAAGACTTATTATAAATTGAGTTAACATTGTAACGCTCTATTTCTTTACCCATAGTTCTCGTTGCACCATACTTAAATCTCTCGCAGGTAGCCATTTTGTATACAAGACACAGCAAAACTGGATTTACCCTTATATTTAAACCCCCCCCAAAATTCCCTAGTAAATATATTACTTAGCAAAACTCTAAGGAGCTAAATGAAATATGTGACGACGTGGGATAGTATATAAATATAATAATCATCTCTAATACAGGTAGGAGACAACCAGGAACCAATAACCAGTAACCTGAATATACTGACTTCCCAATCCAAACGGTTAGAGCCATGATAAAGGTGAAAAAAGAAATAATTGTCAAATATAAAGATGGTCATTCATATCTGTGATCTTGGCATTCAATACAGAAAGCCTAATTCAACAATCAGTATGTTTTTCAAACATAAAGAGGCGATCAATGGGCTAATGTTGCAAAGGGAATGAAACTTATAAGTAACAACAATTAATTAATGCAGCCTACACAGACTCAACTATCAGCTTTTCCAGAAAAAAAAAAAAATGTTAGTGAGGCAGGGCTTGCCTGTACCCTCAGTCCCCTCTCCTTTTACGTAGCATTCAAAGACCAACACAAAAGACAAGAAAAGTATTCACAATATCTACAAACAGTGATATAATTTTGATCCCATAATGCAACCCAATATAATAAAAGGGCAGAATTCTCTTTCCCATACCAGTAGTGGAATTTATAAATAGCATTATTACATTACCCATTCTCCAATTCAAGGCACCAAAACCAACCTATTACAAATAATGTACCGTTTTATCACAATTCATTGACATTTAAATGGGGGTGGATGTGTGCATGTTGGAAATGGAGGATTAAGGCTGGACGCCTCTCCCAACATCTCACAGTGGGCTTGGGCCAGCATTAATTGCTTCCTGACTCGTGCACTCTTTGACAAAAAATTATACTGTAGTTTTAAATTTAACAAACAGTACCTAAAATGAACACCTTCAAATCCATGGGAAACAGAACAAGAATAAGAAATAGGTTACTAAGGAACACTCCTAGAATAATAAGGTATCCTCACATTCAGTATTTCAGCAATAATAAGATTAATTACATTCAAAATTTAAACTTACCTCGCCTGGAAAACAGTGAATGTAAACATTCCCGGTTTTATTAAAATGCATAAAGTCAGAGTAATCTGAAAACTTTAAAATAAAGTTCAGTATGCTCTTGCCATATTATAAGTAGAAAAAAGCAAACAAGTAACAACAGACCTGACTACAGAAAAAAATACATGATACCTTAGCTGTATGAAAGCGGTGACACACTAGTTGAATGAGCTTCATGTCTTCCTTCTCAATGCGTGTTGTGTCTCGAATATACCGAACGCTGTACTTCTTTTCTTCAGTGCTAAGCCACTGGTAGAATAGTGATAAACTTTTGAAGGTTTTATACTCACGAGGCACTACAATTTTGTGAACTTCTTCCATGTGTTTGAATAAAAGCTTTACCTGATGGGAAAAAAATCATGAGAGAAATAATAAATTTGCATACAATATATTTTACTAAATACATTTCTTCCCCAAAATCAAAAATTTTCTCACCTCTTATCATAAAAAAGATATGCCCACTCAAAACTTTCCTGTCAGTAGCAAAAAAGAGAACACGCCCCATTAGAAATGAATGACTAGCTAGAAGTTATAATTTCATTGTGTTGGTAGATGAAACCATTACCAAAAAAAAAATCATATTAATACTGCATTAAAACGGTAAACAACTACTCATAACCACATCAAAATACATTTTTCTAAAAATGATAACTACAGTTTGGCAATATTAAAGATCTAATATTTTCAAATTTAAAAAAAGATATTTCAATCACTAATTCTAAATAGTATTATTAATAATGATATCAAATGTTCATTTTACCATTTCATAAACATAGTCAGTGGTCACTAATTTATATGTATACATAATCCTCAGGCCTTTTAATGGTATGTCTAACTTAAGCAGCAGATTTTATCTAACTACAATATTGCTTTCTCAGTTTCATTTCTCGATTGGAAGATTTATGTAACTACATACGCAATAAAAAAAATGACAGTTTAGAAAATATCAATAGTGCTGTACTACAACATTAATGACCCAGTTTAAGGAAAAAAAGGCGATTTCTGCAGATCTGTGAACATATTTTAATCTCTGGAAGTTTATTTTTATTAGCTTTACTGTGAGCAAATTTAAATTTTAAACAGTAGGCTCTTGTAATTTTGAGCTTAGC